>SJYT01050946.1:129946-145017 GCA_006410635.1 Cephalophus harveyi | reverse complement strand
GTGTTGACCATCTGGTGATGTCCACGTGTAGAGTCTTCTCTTGTGTTGTTGGAAGAGGGTGTTTGCTATGACCAGTGCATTTTCTTGGCAAAACTCTATTAGTCTTTGCCCTGCTTCATTCCGCATTCCAAGGCCAAATTTGCCTGTTACTCCAGGTGTTTCTTGACTTCCTACTTTAGCATTCCAGTCCCCTATAATGAAAAGGACATCTTTTTTGGGTGTTAGTTCTAAAAGGTCTTGTAGGTCTTCATAAAACCGTTCAACTTCAGCTTCTTCAGCCTTACTGGTTGGGGCATAGACTTGGATAACTGTGATACTAAATGGTTTGCCTTGGAGACGAACAGAGATCATTCTGTCATTTTTGAGATTGCATCCAAGGACTGCATTTCGGACTCTTTTGTTGACCATGATGGCAACTCCATTTCTTCTGAGGGATTCCTGCCCGCAGTAGTAGATATAATGGTCATCTGAGTTAAATTCACACATTCCAGTCCATTTTAGTTCGCTGATTCCTAGAATGTCGACGTTCACCCTTGTCAACTCTTGTTTGACCACTTCCAATTTGCCTGATTCATGGACCTGACATTCCAGGTTCCTATGCAGTATTGCTCTTTACAGCATCGGATCTTGCTTCTATTACCAGTCACATGCACAACTGGGTATTGTTTTCGCTTTGGCTCCATCCCTTCATTCTTTCTGGACTTATTTCTCCACTGATCTCCAGTAGCATATTGGACACCTACTGACCTGGGGAGTTCCTCTTTTGGTATCCTATCATTTATTTTTGCTTTTATTTCCATTACTCTGGGAGGTGAGTTATAGAGGATCTTGCTTTGATTTATGTCATTGAGTGCTCTGCCTATGTTTTCCTCTAAGAGTTTTATAGATTCTGGTCTTACATTTAGGTCTTTAATCCATTTTATCTTTGTAAATTGTGTTAGGAAGTGTTCTAATTTCACTATTTAACACATAGGTGCCCAGTTTTCCCAGAACCACTTATTGAAGAGGCTCTCTTTGCCCAATTGTATATTCTTGCCTCGTTTGTCAAAAATAAGGTGTCCATATGTGGGTGAGTTTATGCCTGGACTTTCTATCTTGTTCCATTTGTTTATATTTCTGTTTTTTGCCTGTACCATACTGTCTTGATGACTGGAGCTTTTTAGTATAGTCTGAAGTCAGAAAGCTCCTCCAGATCCATTCTTCTTCCTCAAGATTGCTTTGGTTATTCAGGGTCTTTTTTGTTTCCATATGAGTTGTGAAATTTTTTGTTCTAGTTCTGTGCCAAATGCCATTGGTAATTTGATAGGGGTCACATTGAATCTGTAGATTGCATTTGGTAGTATAGTCATTTTCACACTACTGATTCTTCCAACCCAGGAACATGGAATATCTCTCCATCTGTTTATGTCATCTTTGATTTCTTTCATTAGCATCTTGTAATTTTCTGGATACAGTTGTTTTGTCTCTTTATGTAGGTTTATTCCTAGGTATTTTATTCTTTTGTTGCAATGTTGAATGGAATTGATTCCTTAATTTTTCTCTCTGATTTTTCATTGTCAGTATATAGGAATGCAAGTGATTTCTGTATATATTGATTTTGTATTCTATGACTTTGCTAAATTCACTGATTAGCTCTAGTATATTTCTGATAATATCTTTAGGGTTTTCTATGTATAGTATCATGTCATCTGCAAACAGTGACAATTTTACTTCTTTTATGATCTGAATTTCTTTTATTTCTTTTTCTTGTCTGATTGGCATAGCTAAGACTTCCAGAACTATGTTGAATAATAGGGATGAGAGTGGGAACCCTTGTCTTATTCCTGATCTCAGAGGGAATGCTTGCAGCTTTTCACCGTTGAAAATAATGATTGCTGTGGGTTTACCATATGTGACCTTTACTATGTTGAGGTAGGCTCCTTCTTTGCCCATTTTTAAAAGAGGTTTTATCATAAATGGATGCTGAATTTTGTCAAAGACTTTTTCTGCATCTATTCAGATTGTCATATGGATTTTAGTTTTCAAGTTGTTAATATGGTATATCACATTAATTGATTTGCTTATACTGAAGAATCCTTGCATCCCTGGGTTAAGCCCAATTTGATCATGGTGCATGAGCTTTTTAATATATTGTTGAATTCTGTTTGCTAGAATTTTGTTGAAGATTTTTGCACCTATGTTCATCAGTGATATTGGCCTGTCATTTTCTTTTTGTGTGTTGTCTTTGCCTGGTTTTGGGTTGTTTTGATGCTGTTAAGCATCACAAGCTGTTTGTAAAATTTGGAGACTAATCTCTTGTTAGTCACTTAATTTGCAAATATTTTCTCCCAATCTGTGGATTGTTTCTTCATTTTGTTTATTTGTTATTTCCTTTGCTGTGCAAAAGCTTTTGAATTTAAGTAGGTCCCATTGTTTATTTTTTTATTTACAAGTGAATGTAAAAAGATATTGCTGTCATTTGTATCAGAGTGTGTTCCGCCTATGTTTTCCTCTAGGAGTTTTATACTGTTCAGTGTCACATTTAGTTCTTTAATCTATTTGGAGTTCATTTTTGTGTATAATATTGAAAAATGATCTAATTTCATTTTTTTTACACATAGCTGTTCAGTTTTTCCAGTACCATTTGTTGACAAGACTGTTTTTCCAACATTGTGTAGTCTTACCTCTTTTGTAACAGATTAATTGACCACAGGTATGTGAACTTATTTCTGGGTTTTCTACCCAGATCTGTTTCTTAGCTGTGATTCTTATTTTCATTGCGAGGTAGAAGGGATTGAAGCACTCCCATTGGGAGAGAAACCTCTCTCCTCCTTTGGAGCTGTTCACTTGTGAATGTGCTCTGTTGTGTCCCCTTTCACCCTTTGTGTGGACTCACAAAGTATACTCTTGTTGGCACTTCTCTTGATCCTGCCACAACTGTGGATATGCTGGAAATTGGCCCTGTTGACTGTCACATATAGATTTCATCTGGCTACTGGTGCAGATCCACTGAAAGCAGGTCCCAGTACTGCAGTAGTCATGCATCTGGACCCAAGGCAGGATCTATGGAGGCAATTTAGACTGATCTGGCCCAATCCCTGCATGTAAGTGCCCACAGAGCCCACAGCTGCTGAAGTCAGACCTGTCCTAGCTGTAAGAGCACTTGTCCTTTTGGATGTTTCACAGGTGCTGGATTTAGGAAGCCACTAGCAGAGGTGTCATTCTGCAGTTGTGCAGCTGTAAAGAGTGATTTCAGCTCAGCTTTCTTAGTCTCACAGCCTCTGGGGCTCAGCAATGGTTTCAGCCCCTCCTCTGGGTGTATTTCCTAGTCCTTCCTGGGACAGCGGGATAAGTCTGCCACATGCCAAGTGGGAAATTTCCTAGTGGAGTTATCTGCATCATTCTGGGACAGAGGATGGGTTTTGGAACCCAATGATGGATTTTCTAGTCACTGAAGCATTTCGCACCCTTTTTAGGATGGCAGGGCTCATCCTGGGACCCACAGGTGGAGTTCCTATATGCAGAAGCTATTCACACCCTCCCAGGACAGTGTGGGCAGGTCCTGTGGGCTACTGGTGGAATTCCTAGTGGCTGGATCTGTCTGTATTCTTCTGCATCAGCAGGGGTGGGTCCTGTGAGCGACTGGTGGAATTCTTCGTGTGGGGTACTGTCTGTGCCCTTCTAGGTCAGCAGGGGCAGGGACTGGCCTCTGCCCATAGGTCTTGAAGAGGTGGCCAGTGCCTGCCTATGGAATCCAAGATGGTGACAGTGACTTGTTTCTGCCCCTGGAGTTCCCATAGGCAGTGTCTTGTTGCTTGGGAGCACAGATAGGGAAAGTAGTTATTATGTTGGTCCCACCCCTCTTTTAGTGTGCTTCCCAATAACGGTGCCTTGCTTCTCTGGTGTGCCCAAGCTTCTTCCTAGTACACTTTCAGTTGTCACGGCCCAACCTCCCCAGGCAGTTTCTGCACCTAATCCTTGTCCTCTTCCTGGCACTGAACTTTGGAGCCTGAGCTTCAGCACCCAACCCCCACTCTCACTAACAGAGGAGTGTCTCAGGTTGGGCAGCACAGATGTGGTGGTGCCAATCTTCTGTGCAGGTTATTCTCCATTTGCCTTACACAAATTGGATCCTGCTCTCTACTCTGACACTCCAAAACTCCCCCTTCCATCCAGTCTAATTTCTCCACTGATAACAAGCCTTCCCAAAGATGTGGGAACCTTTCATTCTTCACAGCTCCTTCTCCAGGGCTCAGGCCATGTCCTGATACCTTCTTTTTCTTTTTTCCTTTATTCTATCTGGTTTATGTGAAGGTTTTCTTGTCTTCCTGGACCTCCGAGGTCCTCTGTTGGTACTCAGTAGCAGTTCTGTGTGAACCATTCCACTTGTAGATATGTTTTCAATCTTTCTTGGAGGGAGGTGAACTCTGTTTCCTACTCCTCTGCCATCTTGATCTATTTCTACCAGTTTTATTTAAGCAGCTGCTTTCATTTAAGCAACCTATGCTTCAGCCAAACTCTATTTACTGTTTCATCTATATGCCCTATACTTTCCCATCTTAGTGATTTGCTTCATATTGCTTCTTTTGTTTAGAATCTGTCAATCAATAGAATCTGTACATTAATGGAAGAGTTTCAAGTTCTGGTTTATGTGAAGGTTTTCTTGTCTTCCTGGACCTCCGAGGTCCTCTGTTGGTACTCAGTAGCAGTTCTGTGTGAACCATTCCACTTGTAGATATGTTTTCAATCTTTCTTGGAGGGAGGTGAACTCTGTTTCCTACTCCTCTGCCATCTTGATCTATTTCTACCAGTTTTATTTAAGCAGCTGCTTTCATTTAAGCAACCTATGCTTCAGCCAAACTCTATTTACTGTTTCATCTATATGCCCTATACTTTCCCATCTTAGTGATTTGCTTCATATTGCTTCTTTTGTTTAGAATCTGTCAATCAATAGAATCTGTACATTAATGGAAGAGTTTCAAGTGGACTATGAACATATAAAAATTATACACAAAACTTTGTGAATCTGGGAATATGTGACATTCTTTTTTTTTTTTTTTTTTCTGGAGGAGAGGGTCCTTAGGTACTCAAAAGAGCCTGTGACTAAAAAACAACCAAAGGTAGCAATTGCTTGCTAAGTATCTCTGCTTTCCTCTCCCCCTTTAAATAAACAAATCCTATTCGTTTTTATTGCCCAGTTTAAATGCTACCTTCTTCATAAGACCTCCCCCTTTATCTGTAAATAATCTCTCCTTTGCCTTAATTATCAAACTCAATTTATGTTTAAGTTCTTAAAGTGCTTTTCAATTTCCATCATGTATTACAGTTATAAATATATTTTTATTGGAAAGAGTTTTAGAGTTGGACATATATACATTTGACTCAGTTATATAGCTTGATAATTTTGTGGACTTGAACAAGACCCTGAACATCTCTTAAGCTTTATTGGTAAGTAGTGATGATAATATCTAGGCTGTGGTATTGCTGTGAGGATTAAATTAAATATAATAAAATATGTTAAGCATCATGTTCTTCCTGGCAGATAGTAGATGCTCAATAAATGTGAATTGTGGTATTAGCAATATATTCATCTGCAAGTAACAAAAACTTTAATAATTATAAAAATCATAGGACATTTTTGTTTACTTATCAAGAAGTTTGGAGAAGGTGGTTCTATGCTTCATTCAGTGGCTCAGTGATGTCAGTCAATTCCAACTCTTGGTGACCACATGGACTGCAGCACACCAGACTTCCCTATCACCAACTCTTGGAGCTTGCTCAAACTCATGTCCATAGAGTCGGTGATGCCATTCAACCATCTCATCCTCTGTCGTCCCCTTCTCTTCTGCCTTCTGTCTTTCCCAGCATCAGGGTTTTTTTTTTTTTTTTTTCCAATGAGTCAGTTCTTCATATCAAGTGGCCAAAGTATTGGAGCTTCAGCTTCTGCATCAGTCCTTCCAATGAACATTCAGGTCTTATTTCCTTTAGGATTGACTGGTTTGATCTCCTTGCAGTCCAAGGGACTCTCAAGAGTCTTCTCCAACGCCACAGTTTGAAAGTATCAATTCTTTGGTGCTCAGCCTTCTTTATGGTCCATCTCTCACATCTGTACATGACTACTGGAAAAACCATAGCTTTGACTATAGGACCTTTGTTGGCAAAGTGATGTCTCTGCTTTTTAATACTCTGTCTAGGTTTGTCATAGCTTTATATAAAAGCTTACAGTCCTTGGTTCTTGAAGAAATCTTTCAGAATATTAAGTTCTGGGCAGAGAAGTCAATTGCATTGTATGCTAGGTTATTTTGTGTGTGATTTCCAAAGCTTGTTTGGACTTGGTAAAAGGTCTTTCTTTTGGTCTTGATCATTGATATTTTGTACCCTTGGTTATTCTAAATGATTTATTGATGTATTTGTGGGGATTTGATCTCATGTCTTGATGAGGTCAGAATTCCCTTTCTCCTGAATGGCTCCAAATGTTGATTACACAACTCATTTGAGCACCAGAAGTGGGGTAAGCAAAAGTTGCAACTTATTTACCCACTGGAAAAAGGAAGACATGCTTTGCAAATGCAAGGAGATAGTACTTTTGGGGACACAGGTAGAGAGCCAGGGAAAGCAGCATTTCTTTGTTTTTCAAACTTTTCAAAGATTAAAAATAAAATCTTCATCAATGAAAAAACATTTCATCTGAGAAGCCTTCTATTATCTTTCATCTCTTTGAGTTTCTATTTCTTCATATGTTAAAAGGGACTAAGGTTATTACTTACTTCATATATTGTGATGATCAGATGAGACAATGCACGTGAAAGTTATTTGTAGACCACATAGTAGACTATACAAACATTTTACATTAATTTTCTCAGCTTGAGGCCCACTACCTCTATGAAACTGATCTCAATGCAAAGTGAGCTTATCCTTGTAGAGTAAGAGTGGCTTACACCACATCTTAAAATTTCTAATATCTCTTCAGAAATCCAGTGCCTCTGAGCGTAGGATAAAAAGACTGGTGTGAGTTGAAGTGTTTTCCTTTGAAATATTCATAGTGGTAGTCATCTTGAGTCTAAACTTTATTCACGCAGGGCTGGTTTTCACTGGTGGGCCAGGCTCTCAGGAGATTTGTTTTATTTTTGCTGTTTAGAGAAGAATAAGGAAACAGCTTTATGCCAGTACCTAGCATTTGAGAAAAAAAACAGTTAGCCCCATGTACTATGTATAGCCCCATGTATAGCCCCATAGGCAGTTACAGGTAAAAGAGCAGATTAATCATGAGAGTCTGAGAGGCACTGGGGCACAAGGCAGAGTTGTTTTACAGCTGAATTCTGCATGAGAGTGAGGGGAGATATTCTCCCTTTGTAGAACAAAGTGTAATTTTGTTGCTCTGAGAGTGCTAAGGAATCCAGAAATGCTTTGGGAGAAAGAAAGTGTCTTGTGGTACCTGCAAATAACTCATTTACTTATATTGAGTCCTGGCAGTAGTGGCATTGGGAAGGTGTTGCTTGTAAATAGCTTTAAGAGCAGTGGGCTTTACTTGTGGGTAAGGGCACTTACAAATCATAATAGACCCTAGGCTGTGGAGTTCCCAACCACCATTGCATCAAATATAATAAAATATACCCACAGTACACATGAAAGAGAATTTTATTGCTTAAAAAAATTATGAATGATATTTTAAAGTTATTTGGCTACAATGAACTCCTTTAAATTACGATTGGCTAAGATTTCTAAGTAAACATGATGCATGAGGGCTTCCCTTGTGGCTCAATGGTAA
This sequence comes from Cephalophus harveyi, assembly GCA_006410635.1. NCBI lineage: Eukaryota > Metazoa > Chordata > Mammalia > Artiodactyla > Bovidae > Cephalophus > Cephalophus harveyi. Next base: position 137,270 of record SJYT01050946.1, on the reverse strand, counting down.
AGAATCCACCTGCCAATGCAGGAGATGCAGGAGACCTAGGTTCAATCCCTGGGTAAGGAAGTTCCCCTGGAGAAAGAAGTGGCAACCCACTCCAGTATTCTTGCCTGGGAAAATCCCATAGACAGAGGAGCCTGGCAGACTACAGTCCATGGGGTCATAAGAGTCAGACATGACTTAGCGACTAAACAGCAAGATTTCTCAGTAAACATGATGTATACTTGGTAATTCTTATAAAGTGAGACAATATAACCCACAAATTATTTTCAAATGTAATGCAAGTTTTTATGAATAATAAAAGTAACAGTGATTGAAGTTTGCATATATTAAGTGTTTATTTCCAGATTGCAGTTTTTTTCATATTTCAGAGCCAGTAAGAATAAGATGACTCTATTATGGAACTAGATACCTAAGTTGTGTGGGCACTGGTGGTGAACACATGTGAGACACTACCAAGGACTCTCGGAAGTACTTGGGAGAAATGTTCAAAGACCTGCAGTCTTGCATTATGCAGGTGTAGAAAGAGCTGATGAAACTTGGGTTTTTATTATATCAGGTGACCCATACTAATACCTGTAATCAGGTGAGACTGAGAGAAACTCAAGTTAGAGATCAAAAATATGTGCCAATGGAATGACCTAGGAGTAAAAAGTTACCAATCAGCTCAAAAGAAACTGGGAGAGTGAAAAAAAAAAAAAAAAAAGACCAACAGATTGTGGCTTCTTATTGAACCCTACAGTAACTTCTTGCTTTTTCTCTTGGTTAGATTGGCTGTCTCAGGGAGAATTCTGTACTAAAATTTCTCAAACCAAAAACCTAGGAGTGATCCTTGACTTCTTCACCTTCCCTTAAATCCTATATCTAATTTCTCATTAAGTTTTCTGGATTTACCTCTAAAACATCCTGAATCCACTAACTTTTTTTCTACCTCCTCTACCAGCACTCTAGTCCAAGACACCATCATTTCTCTCCTGCACTATTTCAACAGTTTCCTAAACTGTATCCTGGTTCCACACTTATCTACTTACATGTATATAGAAATACACATGCACATTATCAACTGTCCATCTACCACACAACATCCACAATTATCTTTTAAAAATGTAAGCCAGTTCATGTCATTTCCTTCTTAAAATCCTCCAATGGCTTTCTATATCACTTGGAATAAAATCCAAATAGCCCATATGTAATTTGGTCTCTATCTTACTAGCTTCATGTCCCACCACTCTCCTTGAGATCCACTATGCTCTAGCTACTGCAGTCTTCTCTTAAACCATCAAGATATTTCTTACTAAAGAGCCTTTGCACATAATCTTCTCTCTGCCTGGAATAGTCAACTTTCCATTTACCCATGCCTGACTCTTATACTTTTGAGTCTTATACTCTTGACTCTTACACTTTGGGTCTCAGTACAACGGCCACTCCCTCACTCTCTCTCTGATCACCCTCTTTAATGTAACTCCCACATTATTCTCCTGGTACTATATTTAATTTGTAGAATTTACTATTATTATTTATAAATATTATTTACAAATATTTACTTTTATTTATAAATATTTTCCTCATATGTTGCTTTGCTCTTTTAAATTTTATTTTTTAAAAATATAAATTTATTTATTTTAATTGGAGGTTAATTACTTTACAATATTGTATTGGTTTTGCCATACATCAACATGAATCCGCCACAGGTATACACTTGTTCCCCATCCTGAACCCTAGTCACCTGAAGTAAGCTTCATGAGAGCAGAGACTGTGACTTTCTTGTCCACCCTATTCTTACAGCAGGTGCTCAATAAATATTTGTTGAATGAATAGTACAACATATTACATCAGGCTTGTTTACTAGTTATTTTAATTTGCATGTTTTAGCTTTACTCCATGCATTAGAATACAAGCAGTAAAAAATTGACCCAGGCAATATGTGAGATAGTAAAGAAGGAAGGAGACAGCTTCTGGGAAACCAATTGTCTTGCAGATGGAGTGGGTGACTAAGACATCATCAAATGGCTCAGTAAGTAGCTCACAGAGGGCATAAGTTTTGCCTGATTCTTCTGTGAAATTATGTTGAGGATAGGAGAGAATAATGAAAAGTTTTCAGGTCTCAAACAGGGTATCATCTCCATGGAAAGTTTTGACACTCACTTATATGCCTGTCTAGGGAAATAGAGACTTTCTCTCTCCGCTTGATTGTTAACACACTCGTTCTTGTCTTGTGTTTCCAACTTGTATTTGATTCTGCCTGGTTTGGAAGTAGAAAATGAGTATGATTATTGTTGTGTTTAGAACTGCTTGGGATACCCATTTCAAAACTAAATAAGGACCCTGCATCCTCTTCTCTGCATAGAAAGTTAAAGCCACAATGTATTTCAGCTAGTAGGGCTATTTATGGAGTTCCTAGTGCACCCCCTTTTGTGTTATTGATGAAGAAACTGAGATCCAAGGAAGAAAAGTGATTTGGCTAAATCCATGTCTGTTGACTACCAAGCCAACTACATTATAAGCTCTTTAAGGAAAGTTACTATTTCTATATTTTATTTTCCCAAGTGCAGAGTGTTAGGTACACAGTAGACTTTTATGTGGCCTTCCTTGGTGACTCTGTGGAAAAGAATCCATCTGCCAATGCAGGAGACTCAGGTTCGATCCTTGGGCCAGGAGTATCCCCTGGAGAGGGAAATGGCAAACCACTTCAGTATTCTTGCCTGGGAAATCCCATGAACAGAGTAGCCTGGTGGCTACAGTCCATGGGATCACAAAGAATTGGACCCAACTTAGCGACTAAACAACAACAGATCCTTAAGTATTTATTGGCTACCGTATGGTATGCAGTGGGCCATATTGTGAATATTTTTTTGCCTTTCAAGAAATTAGTCATGTCTTTCATTCTCTAATTTATTTTTGCTTATGAATTAAAACTATAGCCAATAGGCTTAAAGATAAGTGATATTACATTTCATAAAAAGCAATATTAGGGAATTAATATTTGTACTCATCCTTTCATTCTGTCTTTAGTATGTCTTCTCTCTTTATATCTATGACCAAAATATTTTTTTTCTTAACATAGATTACTCTAGAAAAGACAGTTGCAAAATACCATTTGCTCATTCATTTATTCACACACTAATTCAACACATAGGTCCCAATGACATGTTGTGTATGGAAGAGAGAGATACAAATACACAATACAAGGATGTTAGGAGTGTTATAATGGAAAGGCAAGCAAATCACTATGGTAACTGTATGATCTAGTTAGGAAAACAGAAGATATTATGTGTTTTAAGAAAAAGTGAATTCATAAAGATGCTTAGTTATACTGATGTTGGAAATATGAAAGAACAAAATGAGAAAACCAGAGAACCCAGAGAATGATAACCACAAAGTCACTAGGGCTGGGGAAATAAAAGATCTATGGAGGGAAGTTATGAACAACTGTTTTTTGAATCTTTGAGAAAGAAACATGGCACACTGGACCTTTGAAGAGTAAGTGCAACTTAAGGGGTCCTAGGACTCCTGATGGGGATGTGGCTCAGTGGGTATTGGTCCAAAGGTTGCAGCCTAATTGATGAGAAATTGACTCTGATTGTCAAGGGAAAATGACTTAGTTGCTGCTTTGAAGGTACACAGTGAGACTGGGTGCTGGCAGTTCAGAGAGAAGCTGCTGGATGTGTTGATAGGAAATGGAAAAGAGGGGAAGGATGTTCCTTTCCCTTTTTTCTATTTCCAGGTATCACTCTAGTTGCCTTCTATCGGCACAGCCTAACTAGAGATCATTTGGCAAGGGTGTCTGGGAAGTGTGGTTTGTAGAATCTATTACAGATCAGTCTATAGAAGAGTGGGGTTGAAGCTGAAAGAAATAAATAAATAGCCAGCATAATAGTGAAGGACTAATTAAATCTGAATGAAGGAAGATAAAATTAGGCAGTATTAGAAATCAGCAATTCAGGTGAAACTATGAATAGGATTTTAAGAGACTGAGAAAAGGAGATGGTAGGGATTGAGATGGGAAAGTATTCCAGGTGAGAGAACAGGAAGAAAATTATGCATGACTGCTGACAAGTACAAGGAATGCTAGAAGAATAGTCTGGAGGGCATGTACGTGGAGGATAAAGTGGGAGATGAATGCTAGAAAAGTTGGCAGGGGCCAGGTTACTGAGGATCATGTGAGTTTAAGGTGTTCAAACCTCAGTTTTTAGGCTGTGGTTAGCTGCTCAATCATGTTCGACTCTTTGCAACCCCATGGACTGGAGCTTGCCAGGCTCCTTGGTCCACGGGGATTCTCCAGGCAAGAATACTAGAGTGGGTTGACATGCCCTCCTCCAGGGGATCTTCCCCAGAAGGGAAGGGATCGAACCCCATCTCCAGCATAGCACGCAGATTGTTTACCATCTGAGCCCCCAGAGCAATAGAAAACTGTCGAAATGCTATAAGTAAAGGAGAAAAATGGGTCTGATTTGTGTTCAGTAGGATCATTCTGGTGGCAGTGCAGGAAACAGATAACACATTATAGGGGAAAAACTGGAAGCAAATGTACTATTTTGAAAGCTGGTTGTAGTAGAGGAAAGAGAGAGAATTAAGGAATCCAGTGGAACAGTATCACTGGGATGGAGAGCCACTATGGAAAAGCTAAGGAGAGTTTGCAAGTATTTCATGATAGAAGCAATTTTGTTCAACTTTCATCTGCCCAAATGGTTCTGAAGGTTAGAAAGTTTTATGTTTTTCTGTGCTGAAATTTATCATTTAAGCTTCTAGCTATTGGTCCTAGTTCTATCCTTTAGACATCAAAGAATAAATATGCTCCTTTTACATGAGTGCCCTCCATTAACTTTAAGATAATGACATATCTAATATCTTCTGGTGTGGCCAGGAGGTAGTGTAGTGTTTAATCTCAAGTTTCTTGGTTACCTTGATACTGGCTTTTTGTTTTTATTCAAATTAATTTATTTAAATTGGAAGATAATTACTTTACAATATTGTGATGACTTTTGCCATATGTCAACATGAATCAGCCACAGGTATACATGTGTCCCTACCCTCATTCTTAAACCCCCACCCACTTCCCTCCCCAACCTATCCCTCTGGGTTGTCCCAGAGCACTGGTTTTGGGTGCCTTGCTTCATGTATTGAACTTGCACTGGCCATCTATTTTACATATTGTGGCTTAGCTGGTAAAGAATCTGCTTAGGTTTCTTTACCAATGTGGGAGACCTGGGTTCAATCAGTGAGTTGGGAAGATCCCCTGGAGAAGGGAAAAGCTACCCACTCAAGTATTCTGGCCTGCTGCTGCTGCTGCTGAGTCGCTTCAGTCGTGTCTGACTCTGTGCGACTCCATAGACGGCAGCCCACCAGGCTCCGCCATCCCTGGGATTCTCCAGGCAAGAACATTGGAGTGGGTTGCCATTTCCTTCTCCAATGCATGAAAGTGAAACGTGAAAGTGAAGTCGCTCAGTCGTGTCTGACTCTTAGCGACCCCATGGACGGCAGCCCACCAGGCTCCTCCGTCCATGGGATTTGCCAGGCAAGAGTATTGGAGTGGGGTGCCATTGCCTTCTCCAATTCTGGCCTAGAGAACTCCATGGACTGTATAGTCCATGGGGTTGCAAAGAGTCAGACACGACTGAACGACTTTCACTTCATTTCACTAATGTACATTTTGAACTAGTTATAGGCTTACAGGAAATTGGAGGTATAGTACAGAGAGGCACTGTGTACCCCTTCACCCAGTTTCCCCTAATGATTACTTCTTTCATAACTACAGTACAACATCAAAACCAAGAAATTGACATGGTACAATGTGTATATACAGTTCTGTGTCATTTTGTCATAGTAGATTCCTATGACCACCATTCCAGTCAACACAGAGAACTGTTCCATCACCACAAAGATCTCCCTTGTGTTACCCTTTTAGTCATATACTCCCCTTTCCCTGCTATCCCTAAACCTTGACAATCACTAATCTGTTCTCCCACTCTAAAAGTTTGCCATTTCAAGAATATTATATAAATGGATTCATATAGTATGTACTCTTTTGAGATTGTTTTTCCACCTAGCACAGTACTCTTGAAATGCATCTGAGTTGTTACATGTTTCAATAGCTTATTCCTTCTTATTGGTGAACAGTAGTCCAAGATTTGGGTGTAATACAATTTATTTAACCACTCACTTATTAAAAGGTATTATGGTTGCTTCCAGTTAGCTATTATAAACAAAGATGCTATGATTAGGAATAAAAATGCTACGGGTTTTTCTGTGGATATAATTTTCATTTCTCTGGGATAAAACACCAAGAGTGCAATTGCTAGGTTGTATGGTACTTGCACATTTAGTTTTAAAAGAAACTATCAAATTTTTCCATACTGTACTATTTTATATTCACATCAGCACTGTATACATGATCCAGTTTCTCTATATCCTTGCCAGCATTTGGTGTCATCATTATTTTTTAGTTTAGCCATTCTGATAAATATATAGTGATATCTCATGATGGTCTTAATTTGCTTTTCTGGATATGGAACAACAGACTGGTTCCAAATAGGGAAAGGAGTACATCAAGGCTGTATATTGTCACCCTGCTTATTTAACTTCTATGCAGAGCACATCATGAGAAATGCTGGGCTGGAAGAAGCACAAACTGGAATCAAGATTGCCAGGAGAAATATCAATAACCTCAGATATGCAGATGACACCACCCTTATGGCAGAAAGTNTGCTTATTTAACTTCTATGCAGAGTACATCACGAGAAACGCTGGACTGGAAGAAACACAAGCTGGAATCAAGATTGCTGGGAGAAATATCAATAACCTCAGATATGCAGATGATACCACCCTTATGGCAGAAAGTGAAGAGGAACTAAAAAGCCTCTTGATGAAAGTGAAAGAGGAGAGTGAAAAAGTTGGCTTAAAGTTCAACATTCAGAAAACGAAGATCATGGCATCTGGTCCCACCACTTCATGGCAAATAGATGAGGAAACAATAGAAACAGTGGCTGACTTTATTTTTCTGGGCTCCAAATCACTGCAGTGGTGATTGCAGCCATGAAATTAAAAGACGCTTACTCCTTGGAAGGAAAGTTATGACCAACCTAGATAGCATATTCAAAAGCAGAGACATTACTTTGCCAACAAAGGTCCTTCTAGTCAAGGCTATGATTTTTCCAGTGGTCATGGATGTGAGAGTCAGACTGTGAAGAAAGCTGAGCACCAAAGAATTGAGGCTTTTGAACTGTGGTGTTGGAGAAGACTCTTGAGAGCCCCTTGGACTGCAAGGAGATCCAACCAGTCCATTCTGAAGGAGATCAGCCCTGGGATTTCTTTGGAGGGACTGATGCTGAAG
>SJYT01050946.1:0-120553 GCA_006410635.1 Cephalophus harveyi | reverse complement strand
CTGTGTTTCTTCCAGTCCAGCGTTTCTCATGATGTACTCTGCATATAAGTTAAATAAGCAGGGTGACAATATACAGCCTTGATGTACTCCTTTTCCTATTTGGAACCAATCTGTTGTTCCATGTCCAGTTCTAACTGTTGCTTCCTGACCTGCATACAGGTTTCTCAGGAGGCAGGTCAGGGGGTTTGGTATTCCCATCTCTCTCAGAATTTTCCACAGTTTACTGTGATCCACACACTCAAAGGCTTTGGCATAGTCAATAAAGCAAAAATAGATGTTTTTCTGGAACTCTCTTGCTTTTTCCATGATCCAGCGGATTTTGGCAATTTGATGTCTGGTTCCTCTGCCTTTTCTAAAACCAGCTTGAACATCAGGAACTTCACAGTTCATGTATTACTGAAGCCTGGCTTGGAGAATTTTGAGCATTACTTTACTAGCATGTGAGATGAGTGCAATTGTGTGGTAGTTTGGGCATTCTTTGGCATTGCCTTTCTTTGGGATTGGAATGAAAACTGACCTTTTCCAGTCCCGTGGCCACTGCTGAGTTTTCCAAATTTGCTGGCATATTGAGTTCAGCACTTTGACAGCATCATCTTTCAGGATTTGAAATAGCTCAACTGGAATTCCATCACCTCCACTAGCTTTTTTCGTAGTGATGCTTTCTAAGGCCCACTTGACTTCACATTCCAGGATGTCTGGCTCTAGGTGAGTGATCACACCATCGCGATTATCTGGGTCATGAAGATCTTTTTTGTACAGTTAATATAAAGATGTTCAACTCTGATTCCTACTTTCTATGACCAGTCTAGCAATGGAGGCAAGACTCACTTGCCTGAGAGAAGCAGATACCAATTTGTGAGATATAGACAACAAGCCTGGTGACTCAGAGGTTAAAGTGCCTGCCTCCAATGCGGGAGACCCAGGTTTGATCCCTGGGTCAGGAAGATGCCCTGGAGAAGGAAATGGTAACCCACTCCAGCATTCTTGCCTGGAAAATCTCATGGATGGAGAAGCCTTGTAGGTTACAGTCCATGGGGTCGCAAAGAGTCGGACACGACTGAATGACTGAACTGAACTGAACTGATACTGTATTGGTGTTTTTCTTTCTGGCTTACTTCATTCTGTATAATAGGTTCCAGTTTCGTCCATCTCATTAGAACTGATTCAAATGAATTCTTTTTAATGGCTGAGGAATACTTCATTGTGTATATGTACCACGGCTTTCTTATCCATTCATCTGCTGATGGACATCTAGGTTGTTTCCATGTCTTCACTATTATAAACAGTGCTGCAATGAACATTGGGGTACCTGTGGCTCTTTCAATTTTGGTTTCCTCGGTGTGTATGCCCAGTAGTGGGATTGCTGGGTCATAAGGCAGTTCTATTTGCAGTTTTTTAAGGACTCTCCACACTGTTCTCCATAGTGGCTGTACTAGTTTGCATTCCCACCAACAGTGTAAGAGGGTTCCCTTTTCTCCACACCCTCTCCAGCATTTATTGCTTGTAGACTTTTGGATCGCAGCCATTCTGACTGGTGTGAAATGGTATCTCATTGTGGTCTTGATTTGCATTTCTCTGATAATGAGTGATGTTGAGCATCTTTTCATGTGTTTGTTAGCCATCTGTATGTCTTCTTTAGAGAAATGTCTGTTTAGTTCTTTGGCCCACTTTTTGATTGGGTCATTTATCTTTCTGGAATTGAGCTGTAGGTGTTGCTCGTATATTTTTGAGATTAGTTCTTTGTCAGTTGCTTCCTTTGCTATTATTGTCTCCCATTCTGAAGGCTGTCTTTTCACCTAGCTTATAGTTTCCTTTGTTGCGCAGAAGCTTTTAATTTTAATTAGATCCCATTTGTTTATTTTTGCTTTTATTTCCAGTATTCTGGGAGGTGGATCATAGAGGATCCTGCTGTGATTTATGTCGGAAAGTGTTTTGCCTATATTCTCTTCTAGGAGTTTTATAGTTTCTGGTCTTACATTTAGATCTTTAATCCATTTTGAGTTTATTTTTGTGAGTGGTGTTAGAGAGTGATCTAGTTTCATTCTTCTACAAGTGGTTGATCAGTTTTTCCAGCACCACTTGTTAAAGAGATTGTCTTTACTCCATTGTATATTCTTGCCTCCTTTGTCGAAGATAAGGTGTCCATAGGTGTGTGGATTTATCTCTGGGCTTTCTATTTTGTTCCATTGATCTATATTTCTGTCTTTGTGCCAGTACCATACTGTCTTGATGACTGTGGCTTTGTAGTAGAGCTTGAAGCCAGGCAGGTTGATTCCTCCAGTTCCATTCTTCTTTCTCAAGATTGCTTTGGCTATTTGAGGTTTTTTTGTATTTCCATACAAATCTTGAAATTATTTGTTCTAGTTCTGTGAAAAATACCGCTGGTAGCTTGATAGGGATTGCATTGAATCTATAGATTGCTTTGCGTAGTATACTCATTTTCACTATATTGATTCTTCCGATCCATGAACACGGTATATTTCTCCATCTATTAGTGTCCTCTTTGATTTCTTTCATCAGTGTTTTATAGTTTTCCATATATAGGTCTTTAGTTTCTTTAGGTAGATATATTCCTAAGTATTTTATTCTTTTCGTTGCAATGGTGAATGGAATTGTTTCCTTAATTTCTTTTTCTACTTTCTCATTATTAGTGTATAGGAATGCAAGGGATTTCTGTCTGTTGATTTTATATCCTGCAACTTTACTATATTCATTGATTAGCTCTAGTAATTTTCTGGTGGAGTCTTTAGGATTTTCTGTGTAGAGGATCATGTCATCTGCAAACAGTGAGAGTTTTACTTCTTCTTTTCCAATTTGAATTCCTTTTATTTCTTTTTCTGCCCTGATTGCTGTGGCCAAAACTTCCAGAACTATGTTGAATAGTAGCGGTGAAAGTGGGCACCCTTGTCTTGCTCCTGACTTTAGGGGAAATGCTTTCAGTTTTTCACCATTGAGGATAATGTTTGCTGTGGGTTTGTCAAATATAGCTTTTATTATGTTGAGGTATGTTCCTTGTATTCCTACTTTCTGGAGAGTTTGTATCATAAATGGATGTTGAATTTTGACAAAGGCCTTCTCTGCATATATTGAGATAATCATATGGCTTTTATTTTTCCGTTTGTTAATGTGGTGAATTACATTGATTGATTTGTGGATATTGAAGAATCCTTGCATCCCTGGGATAAAGCCCACTTGGTCATGGTGTATGATCTTTTTAATGTGTTGTTGGATTCTGATTGCTAGAATTTTGTTAAGGATTTTTGCATCTATGTTCATCAGTGGTATTGGCCTGTAGTTTTCTTTTTTGGTGACATCTTTGTCAGGTTTTGGTATTAGGGTGATGGTGGCCTCATAGAATGGGTTTGGAAGTTTACCTTCCTCTGAAATTTTCTGGAAGAGTCTCAGTAGGATAGGTGTTAGCTCTTCTCGAAATTGTTGGTAGAATTCAGCTGTGAAGCCGTCTGGACCTGGGCTTTTGTTTGCTGGAAGATTTCTGATTACAGTTTCAATTTCCGTGCTTTGATGGGTCTGTTAAGGTTTTCTATTTCTTCTTGGTTCAGTTTTGGAAAGTTGTACTTTTCTAAGAATTTGTCCATTTCTTCCACGTTGTCCATTTTATTGGCATATAATTGCTGATAGTAGTCTCTTATGATCCTTTGTATTTCTGAGTTGTCTGTTGTGATCTCTCCATTTTCATTTCTAATTTTATTGATTTGATTTTTCTCTCTTTGTTTCTTGATGAGTCTGGCTAATGGTTTGGCAATTTTATTTATCCTTTCAAAGAACCAGCTTTTTGCTTTCTTGATTTTTGCTATGGTCTCTTTCGTTTCTTTTGCATTTATTTCTGCCCTAATTTTTAAGATTTCTTTCCTTCTACGAACTCTGGGGTTCTCCATTTCTTCCTTTTCTAGTTGCTTTAGGTGTACAGTTAGGTTATTTATTTGACTTTTTTCTTGTTTCTTGAGGTATGCCTGTATTGATATGAACTTTCCTCTTCAGACTGCTTTGATAGTGTCCCACAGGTTTTGGGTTGTTGTGTTTTCATTTTCATTCGTTTCTATGCATATTTTGATTTCTTTTTTGATTTCTTCTGTGATTTATTGGTTATTCAGAAGCGTGTTGTTCAGCCTCCATATGTTGGAATTTTTAATAGTTTTTCTCTTGTAATTGAGATCTAATCTTAATGTATTATGGTCAGAAAAGATACTTGGAATGATTTCGATTTTTTTGAATTTATCAAGGTTAGATTTATGGCCCAGGATGTGATCTATCCTGGAGAAGCTTCCATGAGCACTTGAGAAAAAAGGTGAAATTCATTGTTTTGGGGTGAAATGTCCTATAGATATCAGTTAGGTCTAATTGGTCTATTGTATCATTTAAAGTTTGCGTTTCTTTGTTAATTTTCTGTTTGGTTGATCTGTCCATAGATGTGAGTGGGGTATTAAAGTCTCCCACTATTACTGTGTTATTGTTAATTTCCCCTTTCATACTTGTTAGCATTTGTCTTACATATTGCGGTGCTCCTATGTTGGGTGTATATATATTTATAATTGTTATATCTTCTTCTTGGATTGATCCTTTGATCATTATGTAGTGGCCTTCTTTGTCTCTTTTCACAGTCTTCACTTTAAAGTCTATTTTATCGGATATGAGTATAGCTACTCCTGCTTTCTTTTGGTCTCTATTTGCGTGGAATATCTTTTTCCAGCCCTTCACTTTCAGTCTGTATGTGTCCCTTGTTTTGAGGTGGGTCTTTTGTAGGCAGCATATATAGGGGTCTTGTTTTTGTATCCATTCAGCCAGTATTTGCCTTTTGGTTGGGGCATTCAACCCATTTACGTTTAAGGTAATTATTGATAAGTATGATCCTGTTGCCATTTACTTTATTGTTTTGGGTTCGGGTTTATATGCCCTTTTTATGTTTCCTGTCTAAAGAATATCCTTTAGCATTTGTTGGAGAGCTGGTTTGGTGGTGCTGAATTCTCTCAGTTTTCGCTTATCTGTAAAGCTTTTGATTTCTCCTTCATATTTGAATGAGATCCTTGCTGGGTACAGTAATCTGGGCTGTAGGTTATTTTCTTTCATCACTTTAAGTATGTCTTGCCATTCCCTCCTCGCCTGAAGAGTTTCTATTGAAAGATCTGCAGTTATCCTTATGGGAATCCCCTTGTGTGTTATTTGTTGTTTTTCCCTTGCTGCTTTTAATATTTGTTCTTTGTGTTTGGTCTTTGTTAATTTGATTAATATATGTCTTGGGGTGTTTCGCCTTGGGTTTATCCTGTTTGGAACTCTGGGTTTCTTGGACTTGGGTGATTATTTCCTTCCCCATTTTAGGGAAGTTTTCAACTATTATCTCCTCAAGTATTTTCTCATGGTCTTTCTTTTTGTCTTCTTCTTCTGGGACTCCCATTATTCGAATGTTGGAGCGTTTCATATTGTCCTGGAGGTCTCTGAGATTGTCCTCATTTCGTTTAATTCGTTTTTCTTTTTTCCTCTCTGATTCATTTATTTCTACCATTCTATCTTCTATTTCACTAATCCTATCTTCTGCCTCCGATATTCTACTATTTGTGGCCTCCAGAGTGTTTCTGATCTCTTTTATTGCATTATTCATTGTATATTGACTCTTTTTTATTTCTTCTAGGTCCTTGTTAAACCTTTCTTGCATCTTCTCAATCCTTGTCTCCAGGCTATTTATTTGAGATTCCATTTTGATTTCAAGATTTTGGATCATTTTCACTATCAATATTCGGAATTCTTTCTCAGGTAGATTCCCTATATCTTCCTCTTTTGCTTGGCTTGGTGGGCTTTTCTCCTGTTCCTTTACCTGCTGGGTATTCCTCTGTCTCTTCATCTTGGTTATATTGCTGCGTTTGTGGTGGACTTTCTATATTCTGGGAATTTGTGGAGTTCTCTTTATCATGGAGTTTCCTCTCTGTGGGTGGGGTTATATCAGTGGTTTGTCAAGGTTTCTTGGTTAGGGAAGCTTGTGTTGGAGTTCTGGTGGGTGGAGCTGGATTTCTTCTCTCTGGAGTGCTATGAAGTGTCCAGTAATGGGTTATGAGATGTCAATGATTTTGGAGTAATTTTGTGCTGCCTGTATATTGAGGCTCAGGGGTGTGTTCCTGTGTTGCTGGAGAATTTGAGAGGTATGTCTTGCTCTGGAACTTGTTGGCCCTTGGGTGGTGCTTGGTTTCAGTGTAGGTATGGAGGCGTTTGATGAGCTCCTATCGATTAATGTTCCCTGGATTCAGGATTTCTCTGATGTTCTCAGGATTCGGACTTAAGTCTCCTGCTTCTGGTTTTCAGTTTTATTTTTACAATAGCCTCAAGGCTTCACCATCTATACAGCACTGATTATAAAACATCTAGGTTAAAGATGAAAGGTTTCTCCACATTGAGGGACACCCAGAGAGGTTCACTGAGTTACATGGAGAAGAGAAGAGTGAGGGGGTAGTTAGAGATGACTGGGATGAGATGAGGTGGGATCAAAAGAGGAGAGAGCAAGCTAGCCAGTAATCACTTCCTTATGTGTGCTCCACAGTCTGGACTGCTCAGAGGTGTTCATGAAATTATACAGGGAAGAGGAGAGGGAGGAAGTAGACGGAGGTGGCCAGGAGGATAAAAGAGGGAAATGAAAAGGAGAGAGACAGATCTGGCCAGTAACCAGTTCCCTGAGTGATCTCCACCATCTGGAACACACAGAGATTCACAGAGTTGGGTAGGGAAGAGAAGGGGGTGGGAAGAGACAGAAGCCACCTGGTGGAGAAAAAGGAGAGTCCAAAGGAGGAGAGAGTGGTCAAGCCAGGTAAAATTGGGTACTGAAGATTGGGTTTTTAAATGTACAAAATTGACAACAAATACCAAAAAGGAAAGGTTAAAAATCTGGAGTAGAGATTGGATTTTCAAAAATACAATATTAAAGAAAAGAAGCAGAAGAAGAAGAAAAAAAAAAAAGAAAGAAAGAAAGCAGAAAAAAAAAGCCACAAGAATTATTAAAAAACAACAACGTCAACCACAAAAAGACTATATATGGCGTTTGCTTTAAAAATAGGGTCTCTTTTTTTTGAAATGTAATAGTAGGTTATAAAAATAAAAATTACAGAAAGAGAGGACTTAAAATTTAAGAAAGTTTAAAAACAAGGAAGAAAAACACTCACACAACAACATCAACATAAAAAAAAGAATGCTTGTAAAAATAATAAAGATATATCTGGCCCTTTCTCTGGTGTTGTGGTGTTGTGGGCAGTGTGGGGTCACTTCCAAGGCGGTTCCCTCTGCTTAACTTCTGTTTGCTGGTCTCTTCAGTGTCTGATTTCCGTCTTGACTCAGGGAGGGCAGTGGTGGACACTTTTTTCTTTTTTTTTTAGGCTTACTTGTTCAGTCACGCTGTGGAGAGGGAGGGATGCTTCAGACAAACATTACTGGCATGTGCTTGCAGTGTCTCATCTGCACTTGGTTTGCCCCTGCTCACGGTGCACACTGCTCAGGCTCTAAGTTGCTCTGCCGGGGAACCGTCTGAGGCCGGTCCTAGGCTTCATGGACCTCCCCGGTCTAAGCCGCTCAGGCTCGATGCTCAGGTAGCCTTCAGAGGCGCATATTTGGTTGGGTCTGCGTTTTGTGCCCTTCCCAGGTCCGAGTAGCTCTGGAGTTTGGTGAGCGCAGTTGCTGCGACTGGTCGCCTTTCCCTGCTGCTCAGTTTTCTGGGTGTACTGCTGGCATTCCTTCTCAGGCGGATGATGACTATCCAGAACCCCCACAAGTCTTAGTTAGCAAAGAAGCCTGCTTGCATTTTGGTAGGTAGTGTCTCTCTTGGGCTGCGATTGCCCCCTTCCAGCCCTTAAGGCTCTGGCTGCCTGTCACTGGAGGGGGATGGTCTGCAGCCAGCTATTTCCATTCCGTCCTTTGTTCTGTGCATGGTCCTGGGGGTGTCTTATGTTCGAGCATTTCGCGTGGTAGCTATCCCACAGTCTGGATTGCTAGCCCAAGTTAGTTTGCCCTGGTCATGCGCGGGCCCTCTGGTCAAGCGTGGGGCAGGCGTTCCAGCCCGATTCTTTGCACCCCATGCCTCCTGCGGCCCGATTCTTAAAAAGCACTGCAGTCTGTGCCTCCCACGCTTCCCTGCCCAGACCCCACTTGATAGTGGCGGATACAGGCATCTGCGCTGCTTTTCCGCTGGGGGAGTTACTGTTGGGCTCATAATCTGTTGGTTTTAGTTATTTATTTATTTTTCCTTCCTGTTATGTTGCCCTTTGTGCTTTCAAGGCTCGCCCCAGACTCAGCAGTGAGAATGTTTCCTGGTGTTTGGAAACCTCTCTTATGAGTCTCTTCCCAGGACGGGACTCCCTTCCTGGGATGGAGCTCCCTCCCTATCTCCTTTGTCTCTTTTTTCGTCTTTTATATTTTTTCCTACCTGCTTTTGAAGCCAATGATCTGCTTTTCTGGGTGTCTGATGTCCTCTGCCAGCATTCAGAAGTTGTTTTGTGGAATTTACTCAGCGTTGAAATGTTCTTTTGATGAATTTGTGAGGGAGAAAGTGGTCTCCCCGTCCTATTCCTCTGCCATCTTAGGACCGCCCTGATGTGTTTGATTTAGTTACTTACCTCTCTTTTTGCTGTCTCAGATGGAGTCTGCTATCAGTTCAATACATGTTTACTGAGCACCCTGTGGGTGTCAGGCATTGAGCCAGTGGCTTGCAATAAAAAGATGAATATGCTGTGGTTGCTTACCTTGAGTAGGTAAAAGTCTAACAGTGTAGGTAAATATGCACAGAACTTTACAACATAATTCTGTATCAAAAAATATTTTATTTATATCTTTCATTTATAAAATGGATTTGAGGTGGTGAACATGGTAAGTTTTGCTTATGAATAAATTTTAATGAGAGCCCAGATGAGAGAAGGAATGATATGGAGTGAATTGGCCAAAGACTCCCAGATTATTTGATATTTTAATTTAACTCAAAGGATGATTAGGAGTTTTCTAGGGAATTGGGGATTGGAGGTGTGGGTTGGGGGAGTCATTCCAGACAAATGGAGCATCACACAAAGTAGGGATTGTCTGGCTTGTTTAGGAAATGGCTTGTTTTTCTGTGTCTCAAGAAGATATGGTAAATGCCTGGCATGATCAGCACTATTGGCTCCTCCCATATCCATGGCAGAAATTTTAATCAGACATATAATTTTTTTCCAAGTGAGCCTAGATATGGCTTAGAAGGAATACTCTAAACACAGTGTTCCAAATGCCTACTTGTAGTCAATTTGAATTGAATCATGAGATGAAATATATTTGCCATCCTTGGCTGACCTGCAATGCTTTTTAAAACTATATATTTTCAGGAACTAGAAACTTATTGGAAATCTAAGCTTTTAACAAGCTTCCCTTGCCCTCCCCCTCGCCCTCATGATTCTGATGTAGTGAGTTCATGGATCTGTATTTGGTAGCTACTGTGCTATATTACATCGGGCTTCCCCAGTGGCTAGGTGGGGGAATCCCCCTGAAATGCACTAGCCGCAGGAGATGAGGGTTCAATCCCTGGGTCAGGAAGTTTCCTTGGAGTGGGACATGGCAACCGATTCCAGTATTCAGTTCAGTTCAGTCACTCAGTCGTGTCTGACTCTTTGCAACCCCATGAATCGCAGCACGCCAGGCCTCCCTGTCCATCACCAACTCCCGGAGTTCACTCAGACTCACGTCCATTGAGCCAGTGATGCCATCCAGTCATCTCATCCTCTGTCATCCCTTTCTCCTCCTGCCCCCAATCCCTCCCAGCATCAGGGTCTTTTCCAATGAGTCAACTCTTCGCATGAGGTGGCCAAAGTACTGGAGTTTCAGCTTTAGCATCATTCCTTCCAAAGAACACCCAGGACTGATCTCCTTCAGAATGGACTGGTTGTATCTCCTTGCAGTCCAAGGGACTCTCAAGAGTCTTCTCCAACACCACAGTTCAAAAGCATCAATTCTTTGGTGCTCAGCTTTCTTCACAGTCCAACTCTTACATCCATACATGACCACTGGAAAAACCATAGCCTTGACTAGATGGACCTTTGTTGTTATTTCCTGGAAAATCCCATGGACAGAGGAGCCTGGGGGGCTATAACCCATAGGGCCACAAAGAGTTGAACGTGACTGAAGTGACTTAGCATGCATACACATGCTATATCGTGTTACTGAATTTAGATTTTTCTCTTGCTACCAGAAATTTTAAATCATAAGAGTGGTCTGCATTTCAGAAAGTTGCCTGGAAAAGTTGGTGACATGGAGATTGTTTAGTATTAACTGTAATATTTTAAGCAGAGATAATGAATGTCTAGGAAGAGAGTAAATTGGAAAGACTAGTAGAGGTAGGTAACAAAAAAGTAGCTAAGTGCTAGAAGGTGATTTGGGGGATATCAAAGAGGGAGAAACAACTTGCAGGTGAAAAGTAGGGTGTCTGATATGTAGAGAAATTTTTATAAAGATAAAATTTGAGCCAAGCCTTGAAGGATAGTTAGCACTAGACATTGAGAAGAAGGTGGAAGGAAGGCCATTTCAGACCTCTGGAGCACAAGAGCAAAGGTAGAAAAATCATAGGACATGTATGAGGAGCAATGCTGCTGCTGCTGCTAAGTCACTTCAGTCGTGTCTGACTCTGTGTGGCCCCATAGACGGCAGCCCACCAGGCTCCCCCGTCCCTGGGATTCTCCAGGCAAGAACACTGGAGTGGGTTGCCATTTCCTTCTCCAATGCATGAAAGTGAAAAGTGAAAGTGAAGTCACTCAGTCATGTCCAACTCTTCGCGATCCCATGGACCGCAGCCTACCAGGCTCCTCCATCCATGGGATTTTCGAGGCAAGAGTACTGGAGTGGGTTGCCATTGCCTTCTCCAATGAGGAGCAATAAGTAGTTCAATTTGGCAGACTTTAGTCTGGCATTCAGTGTTAACTTTTCCCCTAACATCATTCCTGTTCCTAGATGGCTTCTTGCACCATCCAGCTTGCAGGTGCTCAGGAAACATAAAATGGGTGTTAATATTAAGTGAAGTGTGGCTGAATGTGGAAGGCCTCTCACCTGCAAGAATGTCATGCTAGTACTGATTCTAAGTGCCAATTCTGGGATGTTCCCACTGGCATTTGCCAATCTTCAGCATCAGTAAGGAAGGATTGCTGAAAGGAAGGGTGAAAGTGGTTTATCAAATAATGGTCTAATAGAAGGGGCAGAGAAAATGGGCCTACAGTCACGAAAGTCCCTCAGGGCATATCCAGCACATATAATGGCAATCCCTGCAGCTCTCTGAAGGAACCTCTATCTCTTGGCAGAAAGAATTATGAAAAAATTCTTTCAATTAAATTTTGTTATATATGATAATTCAATGCTTTCACAAGTTATTGCATTCACAATGTGAATGTACTCAGACAGTATATTTTTTCCTTCCTATAATCTTGAGAGGCACATTTATATTGCTTTCATTGTGAAGGTAAAAAAAAAAAAGTTGATATTGAGAAGAAGATGGAAGGAAGGCTATATCAGAACTCTGGAGCACAAGAGCAAAGACAGAATGAAAACCACAATCACAGAAAACTAGCCAATCTAATCACATGGACCACAGCCTTGTCTAGCTCAATGAAACTATGAACCATGACATGTAGGGCCACCCAAGACGGATGGGTCATGGTGGAGACTTCTGACAAAATGTGGTCCACTGGAGAAGAGAATGGCAAACCACTTCAGTATTCTTGCCTTGAGAACCCCATGAACAGTATGAAAAGACAAAAAGATAGAACACTGAAAGATGAACTCCCCAAGTCAGTAGGTGCCCAATATGCTACTGGAGATTGGTAGAGAAATAACTCCAGAAAGAATGAAGAGACTGAGCCAAAGCAAAAAGAGCACCCAGTTGTGGATGTGACTGGTGATGGAAATAAGGTCTGATGCTGTAAAAAGCAATGAAACACGTATATTATCATATGTGAATGGATCGCCAGTCCAGGTTCGATGCATGAGACAGGGTCCTCAGGGCTGGTGCACTGGGATGACCCTGAGGGATGGGATGGGGAGGGAAGTGGGAGGGGGTTCAGGATGAGGAACACATGTAAACCCATGGCTGATTCATGTCAATATATGACAAAAAACCACTACAATGTTGTAAAGTAATTAGCCTCCAACTAAAAAAAAAAGAGCAATATTGCATAGGAACCTGGAATGTTAGGTTCATGAATCAAGGCAAATTGGAAGTGGTCAAACAGGTGATGGCAAGAGCGAACATAAACATTTTAAGAATCAGCAAACTAAAATTGACTGGAATGGTTGAATTTAACTCAGATGACCATTGTATCTACTACTGTGGGAAAAAATCTCTTAGAAGAAATGGAATAGCCCTCATAGTCAACATCCAAAATGCAGTACTTGGATGCAATCTCAAAAATGACAGAATGATCTCTGTTCATTTCCAAGGCAAATCATTCAATATAGTGGTAATCCAAGTTTATGCCCTGACCAGTAATGCTGAAGAAGCTGAAGTTGAATGGTTCTATGAAGACATACAAGACCTTTTAGAACTAACACAGCAAAAGAGATGTCCTTTTCATGATAGGGGACTGGAATGCAAAAGTAGGAAGTCTAGAAACACCTGGAGTAACAGGCAAATTTGGCGTTGGAGTACAGAATGAAGCAGGACAAAGACTAACAGAGTTTTACCAAGAGAACACACTGGTCATAGCAAACACCCTCTTCCAACAACACAAGAGAAGACTCTACACATAGACATCACTAGATGGTCAACACCAAAATCAGATTGATTATATTTTTTGCAGCCAAAGATGGAGAAGCTTTACAGTTGTTCTACACTCAGCAAAAACAAGACCAGGAACTGACTTTGGCTCAGATAATGAACTCCTTATTGTCAAATTCAGACTTAAATTGAAGAAAGTAGGGAAAACCACTAGACCATTCAGGTATGACCTTAATGAAATTCCTTACAATTATACAATGGAAGTGACAAATAGATTTAAGGGACTAGATCTGATACACAGAATGCATGAAGAACTATGGACAGAAGTTCATGACATTGTATGGGAGACAGGGATCAAGACCATCTCCAAGAAAGAGAAATGCAAAAAAGCAAAATGGCTTTCAAGGAGGCCTTACAAATAGCTGTGAAAAGAAGAGAATTGAAAAGAAAAGGAGAAAAGGAAAGATATACCCATTTGAATGCAGAGTTCCAAAGAATAGCAAGGAGAGATAAGAAAGCCTTCCTCAGTGATCAGTGCAAAGAAATGGAGGAAAACAATAGAATGGGAAAGACTAGAGAGTTCTTCAAGAAAATTAGAGGTACCAAGGGAACATTTCATGCAAAGATGGGCACAATAAAGGACAGAAATGGTATGGACCTAACAGAAGCAGAAGATATTAAGAAGAGGTGGCAAGAATACACAGAAGAACTATACAAAAAGATCTTCATGACCCAGATAATCACGGTGGTGTGATCACTCACCTACAGCCAGACAACCTGGAATGTGAAGTCAAGTGGGCCTTAGGAAGCATCATTATGAACAAAGCTAGTGGAGGTGATGGAATTCCAGTTGAGCTATCTCAAATCTTAAAAGATGATGCTGTGAAAGTGCTGCACTCAATATGCTGGCAAATTTGGAAGACTCAGCAGTGGCCACAGGACTGGAAAAGGTCAGTTTTCATTCCAATCCCTAAGAAAGGTAATGCCAAAGAATGCTCAAACTACCGCACAATTGCACTCATCTCACACGCTTGTAAAGTAATGCTCAAAATTCTGTAAGCCAGGCTTCAGCAATACGTTAAATGTGAATTTCCTCATGTTCAATGTGGATTTAGAAAAGACAGAGGAACCAGAGATCAATTTTATCCTAGTTTGATCCAACATCTATTGGATCATCAAAAAAGCAAGAGAGTTCCAGGAAAACATCTATTTCTGCTTTATTGACTATGCCAAAGCCTTTGACTGTGTGGATCACAATAAACTGTGGAAAATTCTGAAAGAGATGGGAATATCAGACCACCTGACCTGCCTCTTGAGAAATCTGTATGCAGCTCAGAATGAATCAGTTAGAACTGGACATGGAATAACAGACTGGTTCCAAATAGGAAAAGGAGTACGTCAAGGCTGTATATTGTCACCCTGCTTATTTAACTTATATGCAGAGTACATACATCATGAGAAACGCTGGATGTAAGACCCACAAGCTGGAATCAAGATTCCTGGGAGAAATATCAATAACCTCAGATATGCAGAAGACACCACTCATATGGCAGAAAGTGAAGAAGAACTAAAGAGCCTCTTGAAAGTGAAAGAGGAGAGTGAAATGTTGGCTTAGAGCTCAACATTCAGAAAACTAAATCATGGCATCTTGTCCCATCACTTTATGGCAAATAGATGGAGAAACAGTGGAAACAGTTGCAAACTTTATTTTTGGGGGCTTCAGAATCACTGCATTTGGTGACTGCAGCCAGGAAATTAAAAGACACTTACTCCTTGGAAGGAAAGTTATGTCCAACCTAGACAGCATATTAAAAAGCAGAGATGTTACTTTGCCAACAAAATTTGTTTAGTCAAAGCTAGTCATGTATGGATGTGAGAGTTGGACTATAAAGAAAGCTGAGCACTGAAGAATTGATGCTTTTGAACTGTGGTGTTGGAGAAGACTCTTGAGAGTCCCTTGGACTGCAAGGAGATCCAACCTAAAGGAGATCAGTCCTGAGTGTTTATTGGAAGGACCGATGTTGAAGCTGAAACTCCAATACTTTGGTCACCTGATGTGAAGACCTGACACATTTGAAAAGTCCTTGATGCTGGGTAAGATTGAAGGTGGGAGGAGAAAGGCACGGCAGAGGATGAGATGGTTGGATGGCATCACTGACTCAATGGACATGAGTTTGGGTAATCTCTGGGTGTTGGTGGACAGGGTGGCCTGGCGCCAGTGCTGCAATCCATGGGGTCACAAAGAGTCGGACATGACTGAGCGGCTGAACTGAACTGAACTGAAAGAAACTAAGGTTCAGAGTGGTTACAGGAGTTCAACAAGGATATAGGGATACATGATATAAGGACATAGGGTATAAGGATATAGTAGTAGTAATTGGCCAAAGCAGGTTTAAATCCATATCTTCTACCACTATCTCCAATTCCTAAATATTTCCACATCACAAGGAGGTATATCAAGGGTTTAAAATGACATTGAATCCAACCGATACCTCTAATTCATTCTTTTGAGGGTTATTTGACAATAAGTAATTTCAAAAAACACTTTCTGAGCACCTATTCTAATTTAGGGACTATATCAAGTTCATGGGATGCAGACTGAGGAAACCATTTATTATGCTCAAAGAGCTCACAGTTTAGTGGGAAAGACAGACACATATATATGACATATCACAAGTCAATAAGAGCAATGATAATGGAAGAATGTGTATCAGTTCAGTTCAGTTCAGTCACTCAGTCGTGTCCGACTCTTTGCGACCCCATGAATCACAGCACACCAGGCCTCCCTGTCCATCAACAACTCCCGGAGTTCACTCAGACTCATGTTCATTGAGTCCGTGATGCTACCCAGTCATCTCATCCTTGGTCATCCCCTTCTCCTCCTGCCCCCAATCTGTCCCAACATCAGAGTCTTCCAATGTTTGTGGAATTTACTCAGCGTTGGAATGTTCTTTTGATGAGTTTGTGAGGGAGAAAGTGGTCTCCCCGTCCTATTCCTCTACCATCTTGGCAGTCTCTCTACTCTTGATTCTAATTGGCCCAACTAGCACTAGGTCAGTCTGGGTGGAGAGGTGAGATGGGTGAATCATTCTTCACTCTCTTGGCTAAAAAGAACCCACGTATGAGAAAGGGTGGGTAGCAGGTAAAGTACAGATAGTTGACTGATGGGCTGTGTAGAGTCATCAAAGTGCCCACTGACATTTATGGATGACTCACTATGCACCAGGTGCTAAAATGCTTTAAATGTGTTATCTCATTTTTCCACTAGATATTATTAGACATTCCATTTTTTTGAATGGAAGTGATGAGTTACTTGAAGGTCAAGCAACTTGGACAAGGTCACAGTGCTAACAAGTGGCAGAGTCAAGGTCAAACAGAGGTCACCCACACACTTTAGCCTAACTTGTGACTCTGCACATTTGTCTCTGACAATGACATTTTCTCTAAGTGTTCTGAAACTAGAAGTCTTTGGCTTTTATAAATTCCCCTATTCTGCTCTCTTTTCTTTTGGGACATGCCACTTTGCATCTTTCTTGTATGACCGTCATATTTGTGTACATATCTTAGTTGTCTGTCCATATTATAAACATCTGAAGGACAGGGGCCTTATCTCATTCTTCACTGTGTCTTTCACACTAGTCTGCTATAGTTCCTTGTGATTGCTATATCCTCCCTAAATTGTTTTTAAATTCCTGGACAGATTCATGAGATCCTATTTGATATTACTGGTGTGCATTCCTAATTGATGACAATAATAGCAGGTATAGAGTAAGTCCTCTCCGTATGAACAAGTTTTGTTGTGAGAGCATGTTCATAAGTGCAATTTGTTCATAAGTCTAACAGAGTTATCCTAGGTACCCAACGAATGGAGTTGGCTATATAGTACTGTAGTGCAATAGGTCTATACTATTTTTCACACAAGCAATACTTAAAAAAACAAACACAAAAATAAAGAAAACATTTTAAATCTTTCAGTACCTTGCAAAGCACAGTACTGTACATCACTACCGCTTTTACACTTGCTCCCAGATATCCCAGGCTTCAAAGAAGGATCCTGTACTACTATATTCAATATAGTTCTGTACAGTAAAGTCCACAAAAGCACAACCAGTTGTAGAAGATGCACCAACGTGACAGTGTACACCAGGCATGTGAACTAACTTACGTTATTGGACATGCGAACGCCCGTTTGCACGTTTGACAGTTCTCAACTTGAAGGCTCGTGTGTAGGGGACTTACTGTACTCACTCAAAGCTCTCTGAACACATGGCTCTGTGCTAACTACTTTATAAACAAGATCTCATTAACTCCTCTTAGATTTCTGAGACACATCCCACTAGTAAGCCCATTTATTCTCAGAGATCCTAGGCTTCAAATGTATCTAATATGTAAAATGAGACTGTGACAGTGAAAATGTTAGTTGCTCAATCATGTCTGACTTTTTGTGACCCCATGGGTTTGTAGCCCACCCAAACCACATATTTATGATTCTAAAACTATGTTCTTAAGTACTATGATACTTATTATTTTACATTGTAAGACTGTTTACTAGAGGTAATAGTTGGGATAATACTTCTGAGTGATTGATCATCCTGATTAATAGATATTAAATTATGCATCACAGAAATGAGCATTTTTGAATTCTAGTGAAATCTGAAAATGTTCACATTTTAAGAATGTTTTAAAAATGATGCTAATTCTCGGCATTTGCTTTTTAAGATGCCTAGTCTGAAATGTTCAACCAAAGTTAAACATTTTTAAAGTCACTTTCTAAAAAACAGTTGTTTCAGGATGTCAAAGCAGACACTTTGAATGTTTGCTTTAAGTTTGAAAGGTGCAATGTGTATTGATTTAATAAACCTTATTTTAGGCAACTAAGGCAGAATTGTGAGCAGGCATCTAAAACATCAGGTTCTGCAATGTCAAGTTAGAACCCTTTCTTTAGTGAGGTTTTGGACGATGATCAGAATGGGTTTACTCTTATAAAGACAAAGTCTAAAGAAATTCAGCGTTGGATCCATTCTCCTCAGCATTAATTTCATGTTGTTTTCCTTTCACCCAGTTCAATCCAGTATTTTCTAAACCAGTGGTTTTCTTTTGCATTGTTAACTGTACAGAAAAAAATAACTTTATTTATTTATTCATTCAACAATTATCCCCCCAAATAAATATAAAATCTAAATTCCTGCTTCCTTGACCTCTCAACCAAAGCCAACATTGTTGAGCTTTCCATTCTGCTTAGTTCTCTTACCTTCTATGATCCTTCTGTCTTCCAGTTTTTATTCTTCCTGTCTGACCATTTCTTTTCTTGTTTACTTGCTCATCTCATACTACCATGCCATTCACTGTTGAAGGTCCTTTAGGCTCAATCTTAAACATTCTATATTTCTTATGTTTCTTATATTCTTCCTATATAATTTGACTTCATCCAGAGATAAATATAGCATTTTCTCTTTGTACTGTAAACCTCTATATTGAACTGTCTACTCAATGTCCATTTAGGTGGTTCAGGGGAAATTCATATTTAATTTTTCTAAAGGCCAACTCATAATTTTCCTTTCCAAAAAATGTGAAATTCATCATTCACATTCAAGGAGCATGGTGCTGCCATTCATCTATCTGTGCAAACCTGAGACTGGAGATCATGACAACTCTTTGTCTCCTTTAATACTGAATTCATCAGCAAATTGATTTAACTCACCAACAGCCCTATTCTGTCCTTGTTTCTCCAAGCTGACCATATCCACACTATCAATCAAAACCCTTCAACTTATTTCCTCTTCATCTTACAGCTAAAGATATAGTAGTTTTTTAAGCTGTGCTTTGTCTGTCTTTGCTTTCAATTTTGACATATCTTTCATTAAATTTTTAAGCAAATCTTTGCTGAAGTATAACATGTTACATAAATGTGCATAAATCATAGATATACAGTCTGGTTAATTTTTGTGAGGTTAATGTACCCATGGAACAGTTTCCTAGTATCAAGAAACAAAACATTTCCTTGCCCAGAAGTGTCCTGCCTGCCCATTTTGGTCACCACTTCACCAATGTAGTGACCTGTACTACAATATATTTGTGTTGCCCCTTTTTTTTTTCCAACTTTATATAAATGGAAACTTACAGTGTGTGGTTTCTAAATCTGGTTTCTTTTGTTCCAAATTAACTTGTTCTCACTACACTGAAATACTCCTTCATACATAAGCTGACTCTGTATGTGTGAGTTTATTTCAGTCCTAACACTTCTGTTCCATCAATTGATCTATTTTATTCTTGTACCAACATCATACATTGCTGTGTATACTGACACTCCATTTATTCTGTTGCCATATAAAATGCATTGTACGACACACCACACTTTTAAAACTCCTCTGTACTGTTGATGAAATATGGGTTGTTTGCAGCTTTTAGGCCATTACAAATCGTACTGCTACGAGCATTCTTGTGATGTCTTTTGGGGTATATACCTAATGCCACTCCGTGAAGGTTATATCTAGGTAGAGGGCATGCATATGTCTGCTTTAGTAGATATTTCTGATATTGTCCAAAATGTTTATGCCAGTTGGCACTCCCACCAGCACTGTAACAGAGATTTAGTGTCCTGACACTTGATATTTTCTGTTCTTTTAAACAGCGGCTCTGCAGTAATATCAACTTGGGTTTAATGGGCATTTCCGTGGTAACTAATGAAGTTGAATGCCTTTCATTTGTTTACTGACTATTTAAATATCCTCTTTATGGAGTGCCTGCCCAAGCTTTTTGCTCAATTTTTCTATTGTATTGTTGGGAATTTCAAATGAATTTGAGAGCTGTTGCTTTTTTTTTTTTTTTGCTTCATTTATTCTGGCTATGAGTCCTTTGTTGAAAACACATATTGCAATACCCTTTTCCAGTCTCTTTCTTCTTCACTCTCATAATGGTGTGTTTTGATGAAAAAAAAAAAAAAATTATCCTCTTTATGGAGTGCCTGCCCAAGCTTTTTGCTCAATTTTTCTATTGTATTGTTGGGAATTTCAAATGAATTTGAGAGCTGTTGCTTTTTTTTTTTTTTTGCTTCATTTATTCTGGCTATGAGTCCTTTGTTGAAAACACATATTGCAATACCCTTTTCCAGTCTCTTTCTTCTTCACTCTCATAATGGTGTGTTTTGATGAAAAAAAAAAAAAAAACAACAAACATTTATTTTAAAAATATATTATAATTTACTATTTTTTATGGTTAGTCTTTTCTGTGTCTATTTAATGACTCTTTGCCTACCCAACATAAATTACATAATAGACTTTTTTTAGAATCATTTATTTTTTTAATTGGTGTATAATTGCTTTTTGACTTCCCTTGTGACTCAGTGGTAAAGAACTGGACTGCCAATGCAGGGGGTTCAGGTTCATTCCCTGGGTGGAGAAGATCCCCTGAAGAGGGAAATGGCAACCCACCCCAGTATTCTTGCCTTGGAAATCCCATGGACAGAGGAGTTTGATGGGCTAGATTCCAAGGGGTCACAAAAGAGTCAGACATGACTTGGTGACTAAACAACAGTACTTACAACGTGGCTTTAGCTTCTGCTATACAGTGAAGTGAATCAGCTCCGTGTAAACATATATCCCCTTCCTCTTGGGTGTCCCTCTCACCCCAAAATCCCGTGTCTCTAGGGCATCACAGAGCAGTGAGCGGAGCTCCCTCTGGGCTGTAGAGTACCTTCCCACTAGCTACCTATTCACACACGGCTGTGTATGGCAGTGCTCTTCTCCCAGTCCATCCCACCCCCTTCCCCCTGCCACGTCCACATGGTCATTCTCTATGTCTGTGCCTCAATTCCTGCCCTGCCGATAGGTTCATCTGGACCACTTTTTCCAGATTCCACATATATGACTTAACGTACATTATTTGTTTCTCTCTTTCTGACTTCCTTCCTTCTGTATGACAGACTCTAGGTCCATCCATGTCTCTTACAAATTACCTTTCACAATTAGATCTAAACCATATCTGGGATTGATTTTTTGTTTTTCTTTTTTTCCTGTAAGCTATGTAGTATGGTTTAAGAAACGTTTTTCTTACAAATGGAGGTATAGCTGACCTAATACCGTTTATCCAAAGGCCATGCCTTTCCCTGCAATGCTGAAATACTACTTTTTGCTATGAATCAAGTGATTATTCTTGTCTGACTCTGTTCTGGACTCATTGACCAAACGGTCTAATAGTCTGTACCTACAACGATATCACCTTGCTTTAATTTTTGCAGCTTTGTAATCAATTTTCATATCTGGTAATATAGCTCCTACAGTTGGCTCGTCTTGATGACTGCCTTGCTATTTGCATTTCCATAGGCATTTTAGAATCAGCTTGCCAATCTCAAAATAAATTGCTAAAATTTTATTTGAGGTTTTATTGACTCTATAAAACCATTTGAAGAGAATTTATATCCTGCAATACTAAATTTTCCAATACATAAAAGTATAATCCTTCCATCCATTTAGATTTACCTTAATTTATCTCAATTATGGTTCTTAGTTTTCAATCTAGAGGTTTTTCACATCTTTCACAAGATTTATTTCTAGGCATTAGTGTTTTTATGCTTTGAAAAAATAGAATTGTGAGCTTTTTGCTGTCCAGCTCCTTTCTTCTTTTTAAGTGGAGACAAAAATATATTTTTCTTATAGCATAATTTCTTCACAGTGTTGTGTTCATTTCTGCTGTGCAACAGTGAGAATCAGTTATACGCATACATACACCCCCTCCCACCTTCCGCACCCCTGTCTCTTATACACATCTTTTCCTTCCCCATCCCCCTCCCACCTTCCGCACCCCCCTCCAGCCCACCCCTCGAGCTGAACTCCCTGCGCTACACGGCAACTTCCCACTAGCTAGCTGTTTTACACATGGTGGTACATATTTATCAATGCTCCTCTCCAAACTCGTCCCACCCTCTCCTTCCCCCACTGTGCCCACGAGTCCATTCTCTATGTCTGTATCTCCACTCCTGCTCTACAATGAGTTTATGAGTACCATTTTTCTAGATTCCCTGTATATGCATTACTATTAATTTTTCTCTCTGTTATGCATACGCTGGACTTTTGTCATTCCCTCAAGTTTCTCTCCTTTGATAGGCCTTTTTCTCCAACGAGCCCTCTTCTTGCAAGGATTTCCTCCTGAATTTCCCTCTTCTGGATGATGCCCTTCCCTGAAGAAGGGAATGGCAACCCATTCCAGTTTTCTTGCTAGGAGAACTTCACGGACAGAGGAGCCTGGCAGGCTGAAGTCCATGGGGTCATAAAGACTCGGATATGAGTGAACATCTAACACATACACACAACTAATCCCTACGCATTCTTTACATTTTCAGCTAAATTTCGTATCTTCACAAATGCCTTCCTCAAGGTATCTTAGGTACAACCACCCTATTTAATCTGCTATGGAAGTCCCTAACCTTTTATTCTCATATTACTTGTCACCACTGAAAGTTTATGTTTGTAATCACTTAATTTATGCCCATGTTGTTCTGGAAAGACAGGTCCACATCTGTTTCTTTTTACCCTACTCTCTGCAGGGCTTACCAAAACACCTGGCCCATAGTAGGATCCAAGCAAAGATTTTTTAGTGAATGAATGAGCTTCAATTTTATTCCAGGCACTTTGCAAGGGTCTGGGGATATAGAAGTTAATCAAGCATAATTATCCTTGACTTCTTTGCATTTCAAAAACTTTCCTCACCACATGTTTAAAAAAATACAAAATAACATCACAATAAACATTAATAATATGCAATAATAATAACTCTTGATCTCCGAGTTTGTTTTCTTCTGTAATCTCCCAAGCTATATCATATATTTTATAATAACAATTTCAATAATTACTATAATAAGAATTTCACACAAAAGCTGTAAATAAATGAAGAAACATATATACATTCAATAAGAAGGTAAGATAACCTCTTAGCTCTTGACTGATGATTTTTTATTGTAATTTCATAAATTACAGTAAGCTTGTGTGGAAAAATAGCTCCATCATCATCAAGTTTAGCTCTCCCTCTATTGTGAGAATCTTCTCCACCAAGGACCTGATATAGAATCATCAAGACTCACCCTAAACATCTGAAGTGGCAGGAATTATTTTTTTGGATCCCATGTGACACTGATATTGCACTAATAAAGATTTGCAGGAAACTTAGCATCAGCAGCAGTGAGACTGGGATAATGAGGCAAGCATAGTAAAAGCCTTACTTCAGTGTTACTTGTTGGGGATTTTGAGAGTGATAATTAATCACATTCCTTCCCATCTGGATTCTGAATCAAGTGAGAAACAGAGAGTGCCATCAGATAGGGATCAAAATATCATCTTTATTGCTGTTAAAGCTGGATTAGAGTCTACTGTTTTGTATACAGTGAAAAATGAGGCTTCCTTTAAATCTAGACTTATCTGAAGGGACAATGTTAATATCTGAAACTGATTCTCTAGTTTTAGGGGCACTTAATTCAGAGGTAGAGTGAAAACACATGTGTATGTGGCTTTTAAATTATTGACTTCAGCCAAACAAGTAGTGGATGTTAGATCCTCACTGATTCATCAATCAGATAAACCAGACTTCTCCCCAAAGGGAGGAGTAAAAGGCAAGAAAGAGGAGACCCAGATGTAATGTTAACATCTTTTTTATCTGGGGAGTAAAAATGTATATCCCCTCAAGGGAATCCAAGTATATATGAATAGCATTCTACTTAATATTTTTATATGTATCTGACATGGCTATCAACAATATTAAAAGTGATCATAAACCACTGATACCACAAAATGTTAACAAATAATGTATCTGGGAAGTGATTGATACTTAGAGTATATAAAGATGTCCTACATTTCAGCAGCAACAAGCAAACAGCCTGATTAAAAATGAACCAAAGGCCTGAAAAGATGTTTCTCCAAAGGAGATACACAGATGACCAAAAAACACACAAAAAGATACTCAACACTATTAGTCTTTAGAAAATGCAAATCAAAATCACAGCTCACAATTTGGTGTTATGAAATAAAACAATTTGTAGACCTTTAGAAGAATCCAGCTAATATTCACCTTTGCCAGTATCCTGCTTATGCATACTCATTGGTGATCCAGGCTCAGATTAGTCAAAACAAATACAATCTCAGTTTATTTTGAATAAGAATAAGCACTTCATTTTCATTATGGCTTTCACCTCACTCTTCTCTTCTTCCTGTTGAAACAATCCAGCTTCTTTGTAGTTCAATGCAACATTTTTGAGCACAAGGGCCATGTATATAGACCAAGAACCCTGATTATAAGCAGGCACTGTTTTGTTTTGCTCTGTTTTGATGGTAATGTTTGCCATCTGTTTACCCTGCTATGATGATATTATCCTGAGTTCATATCTTGGTGCTGAAGGCACCTCTGATAGAGAAACACTATATCAACACCTTTCATCATTTTCTTCTCCATGGCCCAAAGCCATTTCTAAGAATTTAGTTTTCTGTGGAAATATTTCAAATGAAATTCTCTTCAGAAGTCTACCCATTTCAATAAATCACAGAACTCGGAAAGGTTTGGTGAAATACAAAATGCCTTATAATGTGGGATAATTATCAATTTATCAGGACTGGGGCATAAATTCTGTTCAAAATGAAAAAGGAAGCTTGGAGTCTACAATATTTCCTTTGAAACTACAAATTGAGATCATGTGGCCAAAATGAAGTAAGAAGATAATATAGTAATAGACTTTGTGTCTTCAGGGCCACAGATTTGATACAACCCAGAACACTGCTTCAACAAACTATCACTCTTTAGCATTTTTATATATTTGTATATCATTCTGTCATAAGCCCTAAAACAACACAATGGAATAGAAATTTATGTCTGATTTGCAGGTAAGGAAAACAAGACTGAGGAGTTATGTATCTCCTAAATGAAAGAGCTTAGATTCAGCTCTAGGTGGTGATTATTTTACCAACATTTGGCTCCTGCTTCCTGTTTTCCCATACTAATGATGGCTTCTGGCCTTATTAATAAGACTTCTATGAACTCTAGGCAAATGCATTTCTCTGTGTCTGGTTTCCTGGTTTGGTTTATGGAGAATATTATTTCATAAACAAAAATCAGGAGCTTCATTGGCTTTCTGGCCAATTAGATGGACAATGTCCCAAGGTTTCAAAACAAATCTTAAAAAAAGACCTGAATGTGAATCTTTTTTTTTTCCAAAAGGAGTTCTGTAAAACAATATGACTGGTGATATCTTCCATCACCACAAAAAGCAGTGTACTAGTGGAAGACAGAGGAGCCTGACATGCTGAAGTCCATGGGGTCGCATAGAGTTGGGCATGACGTAATGACTAAACAGCAATAAATTGTTGATTGACAGTGTTATGTAAATTTCTGGTGAACAGCAAGGTGATTTACTTATACATATGCATGTACTTTTTTCATTATAATTCATTACAAGATAGTGAATATAGTTCTCTGTGCTCTACAGTAGGCCCTTGTTGTCTGTCTATTGTCTACTGTAAACAGAGTAGTTTGCTTCTGCCAACTGTAAACTCCTAATGCATCACTCACCCCATCCACTTTCCCCTTTGGTAGCCATACATTTCTCTGTCTGTGAGTCTGCTTCTATTTTGTAAATAAGTTCATTTGCATTTTAAATTCCACATATAATTGATGTCATTTGATATTTATATTTGTCTGCCTTTACTTCACCTAGTATAAGCACCTCTAGGCCCATCTATATTGCTGCAAATAGCATTATTTCATGTATTTTTAGAGCTAAATAACATTGCATTTTTATATATACGTCACATCTTCAAAGACAGCATCTTTGACTTCTCTTTTTCTGAATCACTAAATCCTGTTTGTTCTGTGAGCAACAAGTATTTTGCAAGTATTTTCCTCTACACTAAAGCCCATCTCCCCTCTTACCAACCCCTTCCTGTCATCATCACCTCTCAGTTGGAGAGTTCCAACAGGTTCCGTACAGCTTCCTGTTTCCACACACCCCACATGCCGCCAGTCATTTTCATAAGATACTAACAAGGATTCTGAGGGAGGTGGTCACCTCGCCAGATTAACCTCAGGCCATTCTCCACGTTGCTCACCAGTCTCAAGCCACTGGGGTCTGTGGTGTTTTCCTAACTTGTGAAATTTGAAAATTCCTCTTCCATCTGGCTGAACAGTTCACTTCCATGGTTTGAAGGTCTTGCTTTTTTGACTTCCTCAGTAATCAGCATAAACACAACCTTTAAGACAAGGCCTTTCTTCCCTACTTCAACCTAAGGTGTCCCTCAATTACTAACTCATCGCCCTGCTTATTTCTCTTTCTGTGAGCATATTCTTACTACAATATAAACTATTCCATTCATATATTTGCTTACTTTACACTTATGTTTTTCTACTATGCTCTGCATTTCATGAGGGCAATTACCATAGATGTCCTTTCATTGTCTATGCACCAGTGTTTGTCATATAGTATGAATCAATAGTTATTTGATGAATAAATGAATGAATGAAATGAAGGAATAAATGAATAAACATGAATAGCCACGACCCAAAGAGTCACAATATTTAAAAAAGAGCTGATGCTATAAACCCAGCCTCCAAGCTGACTCTTCCTTATCACTTGCTGTTCATTAAGAGTTATTAAATGACTCATCATCTTTACTATTATAATGCTTCTTGTCTAATGGACCTTTTTGTCTAAATTAAATTATGTCTGAAGTGCAAGCTATGCAGATATTTTTTCCATTTTTTTCTTTCTGAGTTGCTTTTTCTGAGAGCTGGCTTGATTAGTTTTGGACATTGATTGCCCCTGATGCTCCCCTAGTGAACTAAAGTTTTATTATTCTCCAAACAGGGGAAAATATGTTTCTCCTGTATTCCACAAATGGTCACAGGCTTTGTTAATGCTTGTTGCCTCCTTGTCTCTCCTGGTTATGCACATGTGTCTTTGTATAAATAGTGGATGTGGCTTGAATATTTCTGCTTTGAAACCGTAAATTATACTAATATCAACAGATACTGTAAAAATAATAATAACCCCTATACCTGGCATGAATGTAAGGTAAGGTGAAGTCGCTCAGTTGTGTCAACTCTTTGCGACCCCATGGACTGTAGCCTACCAGGCTCCTCCGTCCATGGGATTCTCCAGGCAAGAATACTGGAGTGGGTTGCCATTTCCTTCTCCAGGGGATCTTCCTGACCCAGGGATCAAACCCAGGTCTCCTGCATTGGAGGCAGACACTTTAACCTCTGAGCCACGAATGTATACTATCAATATACGCTGAATGCACAAGGAAGTCAGTCAATAACAAGACATAGTATCCAGTCTTATTACAAAATGTATATACTATTAATTCAAAGAAGGTTATAAAGAGAGAAGGAAGAGAACCACCATAAGCTAAACACCTATTAATATCTTAGGTGCACCTTACACCTAACACCTAATGCAAGCAATAACCCCTGTAAGAAGGAAACACGGTGTCCTCTAAAGTACGTTACACGTCAGTGATGTGTATTTCTAGAAGCCATAAATTAGTTTAAAAACAAGCAAAAAAAAAAAAACCCTTATCTGAGATTTAATCTAAAATCAATCTGATTTCAAAGTCCCAGGACTTTCTACTTTTGCAGGCTTTGTTTGTAGGTAAACTTATATATAAAGTTGAGTGGACCCTCAGCGTCCTATGTCAGTGTAGTCTTATTAGGTCTTCTAGAAAGTGTAAGCTATCCTTGAAATATTCAGTTGCAAGTAAGTTCGAAGAAGTGACCCTCCCTTGCTTTCCTAGACATATAATATAAATTTGTGAAAATTTAAACATCTCCTTACTTACTCTGTTTCCCCAAACATTAAAATTTTTATATCATCTTCTTTCTCTATTTGACAGTCTGTTAATCCACTCCAGTACTATTGCCTGGAAAATCCCATGGACAGAGGAGCTTGGTAGGCTATAGTCCATGGGGTCACAAAGAGTCAGACATGACTGAGTGACTTCACTTACTTTTTCCTGGATTAGTACCTTCCAGAGTTGATAGTGGCAAACAGAACACTGGAAAAGTTATTGACATGATCTCTTTTGTGATCCACTTGTTCTTAATATTGCAGCAAATCTAAGTTAGATTAGAGTGTGATGATATTTCAATTATTTTATAATTGTTGTTCAGTTGCTCAGTCATGTCTGACTGTTTGGGAGCCCACGGACTACAGCACACCAGGCGTCCCTGTACTTCACCGTCTCCCAGAGCACATTCAAACTATGTCCACTGAGTCGGTGATGCCATCCAACCATCTCATCCTCTGTCATCCCCTTTTCCTCTTGCCTTCATTCTTTCCCAGAATCATTATCTTTTCCAGTGAGTCAGCTCTTTGCATCACATGGCCAAAGTACTGGAGCTTCAGCTTCAGCATCAGTCCTTCCAATGAATATTCAGGGTTGATTTCCTTTAGAATAGACTGGTTTGATCTTGCACTCCAAGGAACTCTCAAGGGGCATCTCCAACATCATAGTTGAAAAGAATCAATTCTTTGGTGCTCAGCCTTCCGTATGGTACAACTCTCACATCCATACATGACTACTGGAAAAACCACAGATTTCACTATATGGACCTTTGTCAGCAAAGTAATGTCTCTGCTTTTAAATACGTTGTCTAGGTTTGTCATAGTTTTTCTTCCAAGGAGCCTCATTTACTTTCATGGTTGCAGTCACCATCTGCAATGATTTTGAAGCCCAAGAAAATAAAGTCTGTCACTATTTCTATTGTTTCTCCATCTATATGCCATGAAGAGATGGGACCAGATGCCATGATCTTAGTTTTTTGTTTTTTTTTTAATGTTGAGTTTTAAGCTAGCTTTTTCACTCTCCTCTTTCACCTTCATCAAGAGCCTCTTTAGTTCCTCTTTGCTTTCTGCCATAAGGATGGTGTCATCTGTATATCTGAGGTGATTGATATTTCTCCCGGCAATCTTGATATCAGCTTGTGCTTTATCAAGCCTGTCATTTCTCATGATGTACTCTGCCTATAAGTTAAATAACCAGGGTGACACTATACAGCCTTGATGTATTCCTTTCCAAATTTTGAACCCGTCTGTTGTTTCATGTCCAGTTCTAATTGTTGCTTCTTGACTTGCATACAGATTTCCCAGGAGGCAGGTAAGGTTGTCTGATATTCTCATATGTTTTAGGATTTTCCACAGTTTGATGTGATTCACACAGTCAAAGGATTTAGCATAATCAATGAAGCAGAAGTAGATGTTTTTCTGTAATTCTCTTGGTTTGTCTATGATACAACAGATGTTGGCAATTTGATCCCTGGTTCCTCCGGCTTTTCTAAATCCAGTTTGTATACCTGGAAGTTCTCAGTTCACATACTACTGAAGCCTAGTTTGGAGGATTGTGAGCATGACCTTGCTAGCATGTGGAATGAGTATAATTGTGCAGTAGTTGAACATTCTTTGACATTGCCCTTCTTTGGTATTGGAAAGAAAATTGAACTTTTCCAGTGCTGCGGCCACCACTGAGCTTTCCAAATTTGCTGTCATATTGAGTGCAGCACTTTTAGGATCTTTTAGGATTTGCAATAGTTTAGCTGGAATTCCATCAGATGCAGTATCTTTGTTCATAGCATTTTGTATTTTCTGTCAATC
Source organism: Cephalophus harveyi (assembly GCA_006410635.1). Taxonomy (NCBI): domain Eukaryota; kingdom Metazoa; phylum Chordata; class Mammalia; order Artiodactyla; family Bovidae; genus Cephalophus; species Cephalophus harveyi. The sequence goes on along the minus strand of SJYT01050946.1, from coordinate 91,223 downwards.
AATTGTGCATGTCCTGTCCATGAGTTTCAAACTTTGTGTTTTGAAGAGAAGCATCCTTAAACTTCCAAAGGTAATACAATGTTTCTTTAAATTTGAGATTTGAATATTGGTCTTGCAGGGGTGTCAAGCCAGACCCAGTGTGAACAGTGCCAGGAACTGACCATCATGCAGCCATGTTCTAGCTCAGTCAGTGAGGTGAACCAGTTAACCAGTCTTTCCTTCTGGCCTATTTAAGGAACAATTTCCTGCTCTATATAATACTTTGGGTAATATGGGTTCTTAATAAATAGTGCACAGAATCTGCTTGACACTATTTGACAAATCCTCCTATAAGTTAGAAACAAGATACATGTCATAAAGAGCTGGGGAGTAATTAAAATATGGCTAAAGGGTCCTATTCCAAATCCAACCTTTTTTTATTTTTACATTAAGACTTTATTTTTGGCTTTACTTTAGAGGTAATTTTATGCAGGAGGGAAATTGGGTTGGATTCTCAGAGCTGCCTATGTTCTTTTCTGAACATTTCTGTTGCCCTTCTTTCGTGGGACCCTGTTGATTTCATGCAAAATTATTCAGGGGGAAGTAAGAAGGCAATGTTTCCCAGCCAAGAGCCTGGTTTGCTTTAAACTCTGTCAATCCCAGTTATGAGAAGTGGTACCCTCTCCTTCCCTGACTGCTCAGTTGCTCAGTCGTGTCTGACTCTTTATGACCCCATAGACTGTTGTCCACCAGGCTCCTCTGTCCTTGGGATTCTCCAGGCAATACTGGAGTGGGATGTTGCCATGACCTCCTTTATGGGATATTCTCATGCCGGGGATCGAACCCACATCTTTTATGTCTCCTGCATTGGCAGGCAGGCTCTTTATCACTAGTGCCACCTGGGAAGCCCTGTTCCTTCTTTAGAATTTACCAAAAGAGGCAGGTAATGGATATAATCTAGGAAAATGTTTTAGACTATTTTTAAACGTCTAACTATGCCAAGCAGAAGCATTCACTTTCCTGCTTAAATTCTAGACTAAATTACTTTAGCAGGCTTGTTCTTAAGTGGGAGACCTTGTAGTGTAGTTGGAAAATAATGCATTTGGGAGCTAGCTGGATTAAGTCTCTTTATTGATTTAGCAGGATGACTTGGGATAAGCCCGTAGTCCTTAGAATTGGTGGGTATTGTAAAAATGTCTTAATTTGTAAGCTGAAATTAATTATCCTTAGATCATTAGGTTAAATATGATTGTATAAATAAAATACATGAGATATCTTCTATCACAGTGACAGGAGCTAATATAATTAATTACCATAGTTATGAGAGCAAATCTACTATAGTACTGGATATATGTTGGTACATCAAATAATTTGTTTTTTTTTTTATTTTATTGTGATATAATTAACATTAATTTCATGTGTATAACACAATGATTCAGTATTTGCATGTATGCAAAATTATTCTTACAATACTAAAAATATTTTTAAAAAGAATCTGCCCTCATTTCTTTCACTCAGCAAAAGATTTCTTCACACAACTCTGAATATAATCTTAAGTCTCTTTTCTCTTTAATTATCACACATTGATAGTGAAGAGGTTTTAATGAGATTTTATTTCATGTACACCATCATATGTAAAAGGAATTTGAATCAGATGCACAGAGGTACCTAAATTTAACATTGTACTTAATCATGAAAATACATAAAGTAAATATTACCAACATTAAAAGGCCCTTTCCTAGCTGTTGTATCAATACTTTGTGAAGCCTAATTTTGGTTCATTCCAAATATGATTGACATTATTTAAGCAGGATGAAAGAACAGCTGTTTCCCAGTCATTGTTGGGAACTGCTGTATCTGAAAATATTGTTTCACAAAATATGAGCTGTTTAATTCCTGAAATACACCATTGATAGATTATTTTGTATTTTAGACTATTAAGTATTACAGTCTAGTATAAATATAAACAGAACTGAACAAAAGTAGAGCAGCACATTTACAAGTGGAAATAACAAGCCCACTGTGTTTGAAGTCAGATATCATCCAAGAGGTCAGTCATTTCAGCATTATCCATGGTATACAAGTTTAACATAATACATACACAGATAATTTTGTCTTCTCCACACTTGAGCTAGCAAGTTTTCATGGTAATGTTAGGCCATTCACAATTAGAAAGAAAAATTATTATTTCCTGACTATACTTTCAAGATATTTTGATAATTTTCTTACTGTCTCCACCAAACTAACAGTAAACCAAAACTTCTCTAAGGGTTTCCTTCTGGCAACCATATGAGGGAGTAAGCTGTTCTTTCTTTATTAAAAAGATTTTGCTTGGTGTTACAAAGTGTCTCTTCTATTCTGAATACTAGGGGAAGGGTGAGAGAAGACTTAGATTATGCTTCCATGTTTCATTCAGTTTTAGAAGCATATTTGTTCACTACAAGACTTAGATGCTAAACCAAAGCACCACATAAAAATGAAGGATTTTTATTTCCAGAGTATAAAATAGAAATATTTAAACCTAGAGTAAATTCAAAGGTACTATTAACTCCATGAAAGACTGAAATCATAGCCATCTTATGGTTGATAGACATTCAAAAGGCCATTTACCAGATAAATTACGTGGGTGTTTTAGTAAGTAGTTGTTGCTATGTCCACAAAGAATTGATGAAGTAGGGGGATTTTTAAAGCTCTAGTCCTATATTAAGAAAGAAATTAGTTTGTAATATATATGGAATTAGATAAACAACAAGGTTCTACTGTATAGCACAAAGAACTATATTCAATAGCCTGTGATAGACCATTATGGAAAGAATATGAAAAAGAATATATGTGTATATACATACACACACACACACATGTACACATATTGGTGGTGGTTATTGTTCAGTCACTCAGTTGTGTCTGACTCTGCCACCATGGACTAAAGCACACCAGGCTTCCCTCTTCTTCACCGTCTCCTGGAGTTTTTAATATTGGTGGTGGTTAATCGGTAAGTCATGTCTGACTCTTGCAACCCCATGGACTGTAGCCCACCAGGCTCCTCTGTCCATGAGATTTTCCAGGCAAGAATACCAGAGTGGGTTACTATCTCCTTCTCCAGGAGATTTTCCCAACCCAGGGATTGAACCTGGGTCTTCTCATTGTAGGCTGATTCTTTACTGATACACACACAAATATATATCTGAATCAGTTTATAGTACAGCCAAAATTAACACATCTTAGTAAGTTGACTATACTTCAGTAACGCAAGTTTAAAATAAAATAATTTGATCATTTTTCAAATTATAACTTTTTCCCTGTATTCTAACAATTTACTTTTCTAAAATTAATGTTTTGAATTTTTATGTTTTTGGATTGTTTCAATTATTTCACTATTTCTACTGTCCAGATTTTGAGAGAGGAAAGGAAGGAAGGAGGAAAAGAGAGATGGAAAATAATGTGTAGCCTATAAGGGAAGTTGCTGGCAATTATGGGAAGATGATATATGGGAAAAATGTTCTAGTGAAATGGGAAAGCAGAATTGAATTAAATGTATTGAGTGCTAATAATTTTTATAATAACAGCAGTTACCACATATTAAATCTTGGCTGTGTGCCAGTTACTCTATTTAATGCTTCCTGTGGCTTTTGTCAAATAATCCTCATAAAAACACTATAAAGTGATATTATGTTTATACGTATTTAAAAAAAAAATGGTGCTTCAATACAGCACGTAACTTGCGCAAGACCATAGAGCTAATAAATGGCAAAGCTGGGAATTGAGCCAACACTGATTTGGCTCCAAAGTATATCTCATAACCACCAGGATGTACTGCACTTGGCTAAGTCTTTTGCATGCATCATCTCACTGACTTATTGCAACACTTTGGCCATATACTATTAAGCTCTTTATTTTGTTATTAGATAAAAATATTGAAGTTCAGAGAGGTTCATGAACTTATTGTGTAAGTTCACCCAGCAGAACAAGGTTTGAGTCCATGTCTGTGTCACTCTTTGTGACAAGGAATGATTCCCTTTCGAGGAGTGGGAGAATTGATAAGAAAGGTTGTTGTTGCTGTTCAGTCACTAAGTTATGTCTGACTCTTTACAACCCCATAGACTATAGTCTGCCAAGCTCCTCTGTCCATGGGATTCTCCAGGCAAGAATAGTGGAGTAGGTTACCATTTACTTCTCCAGGGAGTCTTCCTGACCCAGGGATCAAACCCAGGTCTCCTTCATTGGCAGGTGGATCCTTTCCCAGTGAGCCACCTGGGAAGCCCAAGAGTGCTTAGGACTTGATTTAAAGCAAACAAAAGAAAGGAAAAGTAAAGAATCCTTGTTCATTTTATTGGAAACTTCAAGAGGATTCATATTGGGGGTGATGACTCAAAGAATTGAGAGCAAATCAAGTTTGGCTCCTTTTCTTGCCTCAGTTCAGTTCAGTTCAGTTCAGTCGCTCAGTCGTGTCCGACTCTTTGCGACCCCATGAATCGCAGCATGCCAGGCCTTCCTGTTCATTACTATCTCCCGGAGTTCACTCAGACTCACGTCCATCGAGTCAGTGATGCCATCCAGCCATCTCATCCTCTGTCGTCCCCTTCTCCTCCTGCCCCCAATCCCTCCCAGCATCAGAGTCTTTTCCAATGAGTCAACTCTTCGCATGAGGTGGCCAAAGTACTGGAGTTTCAGCTTTAGCATCATTCCTTCCAAAGAAATCCCAGGCTTGATCTCCTTCAGAATGGACTGGTTGGATCTCCTTGCAGTCCAAGGGACTCTCAAGAGTCTTCTCCAACACCACACTTCAAAAGCATCAATTCTTCGGCGATCACCCTTCTTCACAGTCCAACTCTCACATCCATACATGACCACAGGAAAAACCATAGCCTTGACTAGACGGACCTTAGTTGGCAAAGTAATGTCTCTGCTTTTGAAAATGCTATCTAGGTTGGACATAACTTTTCTTCCAAGGAGTAAGCCCTTGTAGATATTCTTTACTACATTTGATTGGTTTTGATCACCCTTTCATGTGAGTTGTTTTGGATCCTGAATCACTTTTATTTGAGTAAGAAAAAGAAAATAGAAGCTAAAAAAAAGATTAGAAAGGAAATGAAAGAAATTCTACGAGTGCCTGTCCTTCTTGAATCCAGCATTTCCAAGATGCCTGAGATAGAGGAAGAAGATCACCTCTCACCTGGAGGGTTGCAGTATCCTCCCAGGGAGAATCAAGTCAACTCTGAGGCATTCATTTAATCACTCTCCACTCAGCAGTCAGAGGTATCTTTTCCAAATGCAAGACTAATCCTGTCATCTTGTACTTTCGAACCCTTTCACCAGTTCCCCATTGCTCTAAATGAAGGCGAAACAAGACTTCTATCTTCTTCTCCAGCCTGCTCTTACACCTCATTGCCCCCAAGAGACACGTTCAGCTATAACTCTTTCCAGTTTTTCCAGTGTTGGGTACTTGCTATGACTTTTTCTGTGCTATTTCCTCTTGCTGGAATGCTTACCCCACCCCCTAGCCATGTAGCATTAAAGTATCCACACTTACCATGAGCTCTAGCTTTATTTCCCCCCGAAATATTTTCTGACCTCCTTGAGTAGCATAAAAACCCACTTGAGAACAAAATACTTGCCCTTTACAGCAATTATTATAGTAGATTCTTTTTTTTTAACTGATGTTTCTCTTCCTCACTCGACCATGGGCTCTTTGAGGGCAGCAATCTTATATGAATTTACTTACCATTGTCTTCCTGGACCTCACACTGTGACTGTCAGTTCCTGGAATGTGGTAGCTATTGTCCAAGACTGACTTGCAAAGATGCCGGCTCCTGGATTCATACCCTTGGCTAGTCCCCTCCCATGTGACTCACTTTATCCACAGAACATGTAAGAAATGCCATTGTGCCAGTGATGGGACCAATCCTTACGGTGTCCCAGTAGCTTTCACATTTGTGCTTTTGGGGAATACGGAAATGGCATGTAGGGAGTCCAAGAACTCTACTAGAGAGACCTAGGGAAGAATCTAAGATCCAGGTGGAGAGAAGAGCCCTGAGGCTACATGATGGAGAGAGGCCTGGCTCTTCCAGTGTCTCGGTCATGCTTCCTATTGACTTTGGTCTCACCCCCCATCTGATTACACCTACGTAAAATGTTTTATGCAAATTTCCTGTTGCATTGTAAATGTTGAGTTAAAGGATCTTTATTATAGACATTTTGCATGTGTGTTTGTTTTAGTGGCATTGCTAACAACCTCTCTCAACTTCATGGATCTTTAAAGCAAAAATTTTAGCAAAATGAAATCACACTGTGCATACATTATTCATCTTTTTATTTCAAAATATCCCATGTATATTTTCCAATTTCCTTCAGAATTATGTTTAATGACTACCTGAAACACCATAATTATTTAACTAGTCTCCTGTTGTTGGCTATTAGATCATTTCTAATTTATTACTATCTTATACTGGAATTAAATACCTATAAATTATTTCCTTGAGATACATTCTTAGGGAATTACTGGCTCAGTGGATCTGCTTATTTTAAAACATGTTAACACACATTTCCACATTGCCTTCCAGAGAAACAACCAATTCCACTCCTCCACAACACTGAATTATCGAGTTTTTTTTTTTTTTTTTAAGCTTTGTCAGTTTTGAGAGGGCAAAAGCAGTATTTCTTTATTTTAATAGCTGCAATTGTTAAAACTCATGGTTATTACTTATGATGATGTTTTTGTGCCGTAAGCCAGCACTTGAACAATAAAAATTACCTTGAATGTACCCTTTGACAACATTTTCACATTTATTATTTTGCATAATATACCCAGCAGCTTTGGAAGATAAATAGTGGAACCAATAATCGTTAAAGTCTGTCACAAAGCATAACAATTAGTGTCTACAAGTAGTCATGCATAGACCTCCCAACTTGAAAATTAGGGTGAACTTCTTTAATAAGACTTGCCACTTTCAAAGTTGATTTAAAAAAATTTGTTCTCTAGAACTAATCCTTTTTGAATAAAGATGAGAAGGTATTGTTTCATCTTGACCTGGTTAATAGATTTGCTAACTGCTGACTGGGCATTTTATTTCTTTGTGCGCTAAGGTTTTTGGAGCAGACTTCCATAATTTAAATTCTATTTCATCAGACAGTGCATACAGAGCCACTCCAGTCATGTCTGACTCTTTGCGACCCTATGGACTATAGCCTGCCAGGCTCCTCTACCCATGGGATTCTCCAGGCAAGAATACTGGAGTGGGTTGTATCAGACAGCATCGTATTATAAATGCTATGTTTAAAGCTAGGCATTTAAACCTTCTTTCAATATGTTTCTTCCTGTGTTATGTGATTTGTATCATATAGTGACACGTCCTTTTGCAAAAAGCAGTGAAACTATAGAAAAGCACAGAATAAAAGTAAGTTGTTCCTCTGCCTTAACTCCATCTTTAGACTAAGTCACCATTACCAGTATGGTGTTAGCTTTTTTTATTCTGAGAAAAAAATTTTTTTTACACAACTGGACCAATTTCATATCTTTTATTCTGTTACATGCTTTGCCATTTGTGACTATATGGAGTTCCATTTGCTTCAGAGTATTCCATTGGAGGAATATCAGGATTTATATCTGGCCCATTTATTGATGAGCATTTATGTTTTTCCCCAGTATGGTTGCTCAGAGGTTAAAGCGCCTGCCTGCAATGCGGGAGACCTGAGTTCAATCCCTGGGTTGGGAAGATCCCCTGGAGAAGGAAATGGCAACCCACTCCAGCATTCTTGCCTGGAGAATCCTGTGCACGGGTCGCAAAGAGTCGGACACGACTGAGTGACTTCACTTTCACTTTTCCAGTATGGTTACTACCAATATAAAAATAAACATCTTTAACACCAATATATCTCTAGCTTAAATTGCTAAAAGTAGTTCATTAGTCTAAACTCCAAAAACTTATTCAAAGGTGATGCACATTTACAATTTTGGTAGGCATTACCATATTGTTTTCAAAATGTTTCGAACGTATCCATCAATAGCACAAGACTGTCTGTCCCCATACTCTTACCAACACTGAATATATTCATTAGTTTTTATTCCTGTTCATCTCAATGATGAAAAAAAAATCTCACTGTTTTAATTTGCTTTTAATTAGCATGAGGTTGACCATCTTTTTGTATATTTAGAGTTATTTTGATTTTATTTTTAAGAAGCTGAACGTTTTATATCTCGTGTCTAGTTTTCTTTTGGGTTTGGGGGTTTTTCTTCTTGATTTGTGAGCTTTCATGGTATTCCTCTGGGGCTTTCCTGGTGGCTCAGTGGGTAAAGAATCCACCTGCAATGCATGAGGCTCCTGTAACACACAAAACCTAAGTTCTGTCTCTGGGTCAGGAAGTTCCCCTGGAGAAGGAAATGGCAACCCACTCCAGTACTCTTGCCTGGAAAATCCCATGGATAGAGGAGCCTGGAGGGCTACAGTCCATCGGGTTACAAAGAGTTGGACACAACTGAAGCAACTAAATCACCACCATCATGGTCTACATCTAAAATAGGTGTTTTGTCTGATCTGATCATTTGCTATGCATGTTTCCTAGTTGTTATTATCCGCAATGACAATGTATGTATTAATAATTTTACTACTGAAAAATTTTTAATGTTAACTTATTTATCATTTTTAAGACTTTTGCTTTTCTTTGTGTATTTATGAAGGCAATCTCAATTCCAGTATTAGTAACTTGATTTTCTTTTGTATATGTTATCCTAGTAAATTGTATTATGTAATGAACAGGGAGGCCTGGCGTGCTGCGATTCATGGGGTTGCAAAGAGTCGGACACGACTGAGCGACTGAACTGAACTTCCTTTTTCAGATTTAAGTCTTGATTTAACCAGAATTTACTGTCTGGTGAAACATTAAGAATATATATTTAGGTAGATACATCCCATATGTTTTACATATATGTGTGTGTACTTCCTCAGATTAATAGCTATTTGTTCTAGCATTATTTATTAAATAATCCTAAATAATTATTTAAATTCTACTGGATTATGACATCTGGGTTAAAGACCTGTTTATCATATGCTGAGTTATTTTTAAAAAGTCTTGTAATTTTAGAATATTCCTTTATCTGTTAGTTTTTCTCTATGACAGTGCTCTTTGCTTTTATTACACCAATATTCTGAGATACTTTCTGTCTGGCAGGGTTAATCCCACCGATTTCTTTTTGTATTGTTGTCATAGTTATTCTCTATACAAATATCTTTTTTTAAATGACAAGAAAGGATGGTTATTTGATACAGATTTTCACAGCTAAACCTTGGTGCAGTAGGGGAAGAAAGCAGATACTATTTCCTTCGGCCACATTTCCCTTGGCTGTTGAAGCAGATGACTAGTTAGATTTTTAGTAACTTGCTTTATCTAATTGTTTATAGTTTCATCCATTAGTAGCTATTTTACTCATCAGAGGGAATTTTCGTGTAATGAAATAGACTAATTCAGTTTACCGAAAATGTATGAAGGGAGTAAAATGAGAAATTTTTATCCAGTAGTTTCAGATTTTTGCTTAGATGAAAAGCCACACAGCTGCTTCTGGTCTGCTAGCTCTTGCATTCTCAGAGCAACCGGAAAGGCAAAGAAACTGCTTACCAGAGAGTCAGAGCATCTCATACCTCCCCCTCATCTTATCACTACAAGTTGAATTAACTTGGATTAGTTGAATTAACTGACATCATTAAGCCAGTTTAAAAAATAGAGACACTAAATGCAAGTGAATATAAAGAACATAGTAAATGCATAGCTACTTCTCCAAACATAGAACATTTCTAATTTACATATAGTGTAAGCTCTGAAAGTTCGGTCTAAATCTGTTGAATCTTGAATCTATGTATCCACTTGTACAACAGTATGTTTTAAATTACAAGCTGAAGTTTTGAAGAGGCAGAGGATCCAGAGATCAAATTGCCAACATTCATTCGATCATGGAGAAAGCAAGGGAGTTCTAGGAAAAAAAAAAAAATTCTACTTCTATTTCATTGGCTACACTAAACCTTTTTACTGTGTGGATCACAATTAGGTGTGGAAAATTCTTTAAGAGATGGAAATCCTTTAAGAGTCCCATGGACTGCAAGGAGGCCAAAACAGTCAATTCTAAAGGAAACCAATCCTGAATATTCATTGGAAGAACTGATGTTGAAGCTGAAGCTCCAATACTTTGGCCATCTGATGTGAAGAACCAAGTCACTGGAAAAGACCCTGATGCTAGGAAAGATTGAAGGCAAAAAGAGAAGAGGAAGCAGAGGATGAGATGGTTAGATGACGTTACTGACTCAATGGACATGAATTTGAGCAAACTCGGGGAGGTGGTGGAGGACAGAGGTGCCTGGCATGCTGCAGTCCAAGAGATCACAAAGAGTTGGACCTGAATCAGCTACTGAACAACAACAACAGCAAAATTACCAAATAAAATAGATGCAAACTTCCAAGGCCAATTTTCCATGTGTAGATTTTCAAAGGAGAAGCCAATGGCATTTTCTTGCCTGCAGCCTGGTAGGCTGCAGTCCATGGGGTCACTGGGCACGACTGAGCGACTTCCCTTTCACTTTTCACTTTCATGCATTGGAGAAGGAAATGGAAACCCACTCCAGTGTTCTTGCCTGGAGAATCCCAGGGACAGGAGAGCCCTGGTGGGCTGCCATCTATGGGGTCACACAGAGTCGGACACAACAGAAGCAACTCAGCGGCAGTAGCAGCAGCAGATTTTCAAAGGAAGTTAGGGACCTCTCAGAATCTTCCAATTAGATTAAGTATATATCAATAGGATTCAGAATTTGAAGAGAAAAATAAAAAGAGGGTGTGTGTGTGGAAATGAGCTTTTCTTGAAGGAAGCTCTTGTAGGGCTTTGCCTTTCCACCTCCTCTTTGAGAGAAGAACCAGGATCTGTTCTTTCTTGCTCCAAACCTAGTGAAGTGAGAAGTGAGTTTCAAGAGGATCTTCCAGATATTGTAACACTGAAATTTGCTTCCTGCATTTGGGAGCTGATGACTGACTCACACTTTGGAAAACTGAAGTCAACTCTGCAGTGGGGTTTGTCTCTCAGCCAGGAAATCTGGAAGGTTAAAAGAAAAAAGGCTATTTATTTGGATGTAAAACCAAAAGAAGGTCCTGAATTGAGATGAATATTCATTCAGTGTTGATGGGGTACAGGTAAGTAAGAGTGTTCATAATGGGCTACAGCTCAAAAGAGGTTGTCTTGGACATTGCTTGGTAAAACCATCTAGAAAAATGAGACCTGGGCAGAAAGAGACATGAGATAGGAAAAGGGGTAGAATAGAAGCAGAGCAAAACACATTAGCCCCATGCACATACATCTGTTTGGGCTAACTCCACTGCAAGAGGTAGGAAGTCAACAGTTAAAACTCAGATGCCAATGGAAACCTCTGTATCAGAGAAAACACAAGCCAGACCCATTCATGGTCTCCAGATTTAATCATCAGCCTCTGTAAAGAACTGCACTCCACCAGTCAAATTAAAAACGAAGATGAGGTGGTTAGCTGCCATCACTGACTCAATGGACATGAATTTGACCAAATTCTGGAAGATAGTGACAGACAAGGGAGCCTGGTATGCTACAGTCTATGGGGTCACAAAAAGTTGGCACGACTTGGCAGATGAAAAGCAATATATATCCTTACCTGTTTTCATCCCTTCTGCCCAAACCTTAAATTAAATCAACAGTTAGAATGTAGAGAAATAATTAAGAGGACATAGGAAGAAATAATATCCTTTTCCTCCCCCACTAGAAGACTTGAGTCCAAAGCTGGCCCAGCCTGTGGATGGAAAAAAAATATGCTAAATCAAATATGACATTCTGTTTAATAGTTAAGAATGAAAATGCTAACAATGTGTTACTTAAAGTGATACTTCAGTTCAGTTCAGTCTCTCAGTCATGTCTGACTCTTTGAGACCTCAAGAACCGCAGCACACCAGCCCTCCCTGTCCATCACCAACTCCTGGAGTTCACTCAGACTCGCATCCATCGAGTCAGTGATGCCATCCAGCCATCTCATCCTCGGTCGTCCCCTTTTCCTCCTGCCCCCAATCCCTCCCAGCACCAGAGTCTTTTCCAATGAGTCAACTCTTCGCATGAGGTGGCCAAAGTACTGGAGTTTCAGCTTTAGCATCATTCCTTCCAAAGAACATCCAAGGCTGATCTCCTTCAGAATGGACTGGTTGGATCTCCTTGCATTCCAAGAGACTCTCAAGAGTCTTCTCCAATACCACAGTTCAAAAGCATCAATTCTTCAGCACTCAGCTTTCTTCACGGTCCAGCTCTCACATCCATACATGACCACTGGGAAAACCATAGCCTTGACTAGATGGACCTTTGTTGGCAAAGTAATATCTCTGCTTTTCAATATGCTATCTAGGTTGATCATAACTTTTCTTTCAAGGAGTAAGCGTCTTTTAATTTCATGGCTGCAGTCACCATATGAAGTGATTTTGGAGCCCCAAAAATAGTCTGACACTCTTTCCACTGTTTCCCCATCTATTTCCCATGAAGTGATGGGATCAGATGCCATGATATTCGCTTTCTGAATGTTGAGCTTTAAACCAACGTTTTCACTCTCCACTTTCACTTTTATCAAGAGGCTTTTGAGTTCCTCTTCACTTTCTGCCATACGGGTGGTGTCATCTGCATATCTGAGGTGACTGATATTTCTCCTGGCAATCTTGATTCCAGCTTGTGTTTCTTCCAGTCCAGCGTTTCTCATGATGTACTCTACATATAAGTTAAATAAGCAGGGTGACACTATACAGCCTTGATGTACCCCTTTTCCTATTTGGAACCAGTCTGTTGTTACATGTCCACTTCTAACTGTTGCTTCCTGACCTGCATATAGGTTTCTCAAGAGGCAGGTCAGTTGCTCTGGTATTCCCATCTCTTGAAGAATTGTCCACAGTTTATTGTGATCCACACATTCAAAGGCTTTGGCATAGTGAATAAAGCAGAAATAGTTTTTCTGGAACTCTCTTGCTTTTTCCATGATCCAGCAGATGTTGGCAATTTGATCTCTGGTTCCTCTGCCTTTTCTAAAACCAGCTTAAACATCTGGAAGTTCACGGTTCATGTATTGCTGAAGCCTGGCTTGGAGAATTTTGAGCATGACTTTACTAGCGTGTGAGATGAGTGCAATTGCGTGGTAGTTTGAGCATTCTTTGGCATTGCCTTTCTTTGGAATTGGAATGAAAACTGCCCTTTTCCAGTCCTGTGGCCACTGTTGCATTTTACAAATTTGCTGGCATATTGAGTGCAGCACTTTCACAGCATCATCTTTCAGGATTTGAAATAGCTCCAGTGGAATTCCATTACCTCCACTAGCTTTGTTTGTAGCGATGCTTTCTAAGGCCCACTTGACTTCACATTCCAGGATGTCTGGCTCTAGGTGAGTGATCACACCATCATGATTATCTTGGTCATGAAGATCTATTTTGTACGGTTCTTCTGGGTATTCTTGCCACCTCTTCTTAATCTCTTCTGCTTCTGTTAGGTCCATATCATTTCTGTCCTTTATCGAGCCCATCTTTGCATGAAATGTTCCCTTGGTATCTTTAATTGTCTTGAAGAGATCTCTAGTCTTTCCCATTCTGTTATTTTACTCTATTTCTTTGCATTGATTGCTGAGGAAGGCTCTCTTAGCTCTTCTTGCTATTCTTTGGAACTCTGCATTCAGATGCTTATATCTTTCCATTTCTCCTTTGCTTTTAGTTTCTCTTCTTTTCACAGCTATTTGTAAGGCCTCCCCAGACAGCCATTTTGCTTTTTTGGATTTCTTTTCCACAGGGTTGTTATTGATCCCTGTCTCCTGATCCTAGTACTGCTATTATTGAAGAGGGAGCCAGAAAAGTCATCGACCTTGTCACGCTTTTGCCCAAGGAAAGTAAACATTTATGTCCTCTGAATAAAACAAAAGATGGCAGTGGCAAATGTTTTGCTAAGAATGCATTCTTGGGAACTCAACAAGTAAGCAGCAAATAAAAGTATGCATGAAATTATAATTTAATATTACCTTAAGCCAAAAATAGTTATTCCAACCCACAATGTCGCTGAAATTTTCTGGAATTCTGGTTTAATATTTTCCTTTCCAAACTCACTTCAGCCTAATCTAAAACTTTGAGTTCTTGTGTAGAGGACCTAAATTGACATACATATGACTATCAGCTGAGAAGGCAATGGCATCCAACTCCAGTACCCCTACCTGGAAAATCCAATGGACGGAGGAGCCTGGAAGGCTGCAGTCCATGGTGTTGCTGGGAGTTGGACACGACTGAGCGACTTCACTTTCACTTTTCACTTTCATGCATTTGAGAAGGAAATGGCAACCCACTCCAGTGTTCTTGCCTGGAGAATCCCAGGGACAGGGGAGCCTGGTGGGCTGCGGTCTATGGGGTCACACAGAGTTGGACACGACTGAAGTGGCTTAGCAGACTTAGCAGCATGTTCACTATGGTGAAGAGTATGGAAGTACCTCAAGTATTAAAAATAAAACTACCTTACAATCCAGCAATTCCAATTCTGGATATTTAGCAGAGAAAAACAAAAACACTAATTTGAAAAAATATGTACACCCCTCTGTTTATTGTACGGTTATTTGCAATAGCCAAGTTATGGAAGCAACCTAAATGATTATCATTACATGATTGGATAAAGAGGATATACCATCAGTTCAGTTCAGTCGCTCAGTCGTGTCTGACTCTTTGCAACCCCATGGACTGCAGCCTGCCAGACTTCCCTGTCTATCACTAACTCCCAGAGCTTGCTCAAACTCATATCCATCGAGTGGGTGATGCCATCCAACCATCTCATCCTCAGTCATCCCCTTCTCTTCCTGCCTTCAGTCTTTCCCAGCATCAGGGTCTTTTTCAATGAGTCAGTTCTTTGCATCAGGTAGCCAAAGTATTGGAGCTTCAGCTTCAGCATCAGTCCTTCGAATGAATATTCAGAACTGATTTCCTTTAGGATTGATTGCTTTGATCTCCTTGCAGTACCGGGGACTCTCAAGTGTCTTCAACACCACAATTCAAAAGCATCAGTTATTCAGCAGCTTTCTTTCTAGTCCAACTCTCACATCCATACATGACTATTGGAAGAACCATAGGTTAGAGTAGACGGACCTTTGTTGGCAAAGTAATGTCTCTGCTTTTTATTATGCTGTCTAGGTTGGTCATAACTTTTCTTCCAAGGAGTAAGTATCTTTTAATTCATGGCTGCAGTTTTGGAGCCCCCAAGAATAAAGTCTGTCCCTGTTCCATTGTTTCCCCATCTATTTGCCATGCAGTGATGGGACCAGATGCCATGATCTCAGGTTTTTGAATGTTGAGTTTTAAGCCAACTTTTTCACTCTCCTCTTTCACTTTCATGGCTCTTTAGTTCTTCGCTTTCTGCCATAAAGGTGGTGTCATCTGTGTATCTGAGGTTAGTGATATTTCTCCCGGTAATCTTGATGCCACCCTGTGCTTCATCAAGCCTGGGATTTCACATGATGGACTCTGTATATAAGCTAAATGAGATATAGCATATATATGATGCATATATGTAATACATGCATAGAATAGAATATTACTTATCCATTTAAAAGAATGTAATCTTGCTATCTGCAACAGTCTTGATGGATCTAGAGAATATTATACAAGTGGAATAAGTCAGACAAGGAAAGACAAATACCTAATTATTTCACTTACATGTGGAATCTGCAAAACAAAAGAAAAGACATGAGAACAGAAACAGACTTCACAGATGTGGAGAACAAATTAGTGGTTTCCAGAGGGGCAGCAGGCAAAACAAGTGAAGGGAATTCAGCGCTACAGTTGTCCAGTTATAAAATAAATAAGCTACTGAGATGTGATGTACAGCTTACGAAATATAGTCGATAATATTTAACCTTGTACGGTGATGGATGGTAACAAGCATCACAATTGTGATCAGTTTATAATGTATAAAAAGGACTTCCCCGGTGGGGCCACGGTTAAGAATCTGCCTGCCAATGCAGAAGACACAAGTTCGATCCCTGGTCTTGGTAGATTCCACATGCCCTGGAGCAACTAAGCCCATGCCTCGCAACTACTGAGCCTGTGCACTCCCGAGTCCTTGATCCTCAGCAAGAGAGGCCAGCACAGGGAGAAGCCCACACACCGCAAGGAGAGTAGCCCTCACCCAGCACATCTGAGAAAGTCCAAGCAGAGCAATGGAGGCAGAGCACCGCCAAAAATAAGTAAATAAATAAAAGTAAAAATTGTATGAAAATATTGAATCACTAAGTACACACCTAAAACTAATATGGTAAGTCAACTGTTCTTCAGTTAACAACATCTGGAGTTTTGAGGTTTCCCTCCATTCAACTAAGAATCTCATACATTAAAGTCATTAGACTGACATTGGAGTCCTGTATTCTTCTTTTCTGTCCACTTGGAGAGTAGACTCTTTACATGCACTACTAATCTGAGCCTGTGTGTATGAGAACTAAGGATGGAAAGTTATGACTTTCCTCAGTAGCATCAATCTTATTTCCAACTGCCCCCTTTCTTCAACCCCTTTCTGTCAGAAGGATTTATATACAGAATATTTATATTTCTGTATAAATATATAATCTTTTGGTTATATATTTTCCTTCCCCATCTATATATCAATTTATCCATTTATTAATCATTTAATATGTATGGGGTCTTTTCAACATGCCAGTTGGTAAACTTTGAAACAAACAGGAAAAAAATGTGAAGTGTAAATCTTGGAAGTGTGGTCAAAAATAATTGATAAGCATTTGCCACCCATCCTTATTATTAAAATAGACAAATGGATGAAAAAGATTAATAATGACAATTTCTTTGGAAAGGGTAACTGAAAATCTGTGCATATCTTCTCTATGAGAGGTCAGAGTTTACTGCCAGGAAATCTCTGAGAGTGAGCTGATAGGTGTTAAGCTAGAAAGTGTACTAAAATATATGAAATGCTGCAAAAAAAAATTCAGTGCAATGACTAAATACTTGTGTGCTCCCCAAATTTACATGTTGACATTCTAACCCCCAAACTGATAGTTTAGGAGGTGGGACCTTTGGATGAGAGGTAATTAGGTCATGATGGTGCAGTCCTCGTGAATGTGATCAGTGCCCTTATAAAGAGACCTTAGACTGTTCTCTCATGCTATTTCTGCCATGTGAGGACACAGTGAGAAGAAGGCCATGTATGAACCAGAAAGTGAGTTGTTACCAGACCCTGAATCTAAGATTACCTTGATCTTGAATCTCCTAGCCTCCAGAACTGTGAAAGTTAAATGTTTTCTTTTAAGTTACCCATTAATCGTACTTTGTTATAGCAGACTAAACTAAGGCATCCATGCAGTATCCCAAAAGAGCCCACAAAATTTCTTTTAGGAGAAAAAAACCAGCATCTGGGCATCCACTCTTTTGAGGACATCAAATCCAGATTACAACCACACCAAAGCGATAAGGTTTTTAACCCTTGTCCCTCTAATTCTCACTCTCAACTGAAACTAACCCTTGAGAAGACACAATTAGTAATGTGGGAGTAAGGTAAAATGTTGATTCCCAGAACATGTTCACTTACCACTTTCAATTTTTGAGGTCTGGATCTTGCCAAGGTTTGTGGCAGGAAGTGGAGAAGCCTTAAACTGAATAATATAATTAAATTGAAGTGTTGCTATTAGATTGCACTGGGCTTGTTAATATCTGAGAATGGGCACAGAAAATATATTAATACTCTTTCAGGATTTCACAGTAACTAGTTCAGCATTTTTAGCAAATGTTAAACTATTACACTATTCTTAAGAAGTTCAGTGTCGATAAAGAGAGGCTGTCTATAAATCTTTAAAATTCAATTCATTTATTCAACAAATATTTATTGACCATGTATTATATGCTAGGCATTGTTCCAGGTGGTGCTGGGAATATAGCCATGAACACTGTGTTATATGCTTTAATATGGATTTAAGAAAACGTGCTTTCAAACTGAAGAAGTGCTTAGTTCTGTCCTGGAGTTTGTGGAAGAGTTCATTTAGGTAATGTTTTGCATATTTTAACAGAAGCAGAAGTTTGCTAAAGTGGGAACAATCAGGTGGCAAAACAGCGTGTGTAGAGGGAGAAAGAGGAAAGACCGAAACAGTTCAAAAACCATGCACTAGGAGTCAGCAAGATACTGTCTTGCAGAAAGCATGGCTATTGAGCCAAACAGACCTAAGTTTGCATCCAGGTGATAGTTTAGCAGCTGAGTAACAGCTGACAATAGAGTTAGCCTCTCTGTGCTAAGTTTTTATGCCTCTTTTTTTTTCTCAAGCATTAGGGATCATAAATAAGACACTTATCACCTGATGTTAAGCTCATGCCTCAACTTTCAGGTGACTTCTCTCATACCCCTTGATATGTCTGAAACTATCAAGGCTGTGGGTGGGGTTCTGATCCCTCCAAATACTCATTTTGCTGAAGTCAGGGAGAATGCATGCAGTGACTTTTTTCCTACTGGAGAAAGTTCTGATATCCAATCAGGAAAGTCACTTTTTTTAAAAAGTGGGACTTATGTACCTATGTTTTAGGTGAATGAGAGGACAGACAGGCAGAGAAGCAAACCAAGTCATGGTTAAGGAATGAAAGATGCCCTGGACTATTCACACACTGTTAGTCATAGAGCAGAGGCTACTATGTACAGAGATGCACACATAGATGCAACTGATCACAAATGTCCTTATTTAACTGTGGATCGTATCTGTCATAGTCTGGATTATGTATTCTAGAGATTGTCTCAGGCTTAATCCTTCTGACAGTCTTATGATGTTGGCATTGGGATCCATAGAGATAATTAAGTTTCAGATCAGAGAGGTTAGGTGAATGATCCACAGTCACATACCTAATAAATCACACACCAGCTGTCTCTGACTCCAGAACCCATGGCCTCACTCACTGTGAAACACTACCCCTTCATTTGTTTGCTTGCTTGTTTGTTTTTATTTATTTTTTGTTGAAGGATAACTGCTTTACAGAATTTTGCTGTTTTCTGTCAAAACTCAACATGAATCAGGATTCTGGGAAGTGGGTGGAAATGCCTGTGATAAACAAGCAAAGGTGAAATAGATAACTCAAGCCTTTGTTTATCAGAGGCATTTCCACCCAATTCCCAGAATCTTATATTAATAGGTGGGAATCTGGGCATGGCCCACCAGGGATCAGCCAACACTCTCTTCTTTCTAATTTCCACCTATGGCCTGGGGCTCATTATGGGCTGGGGCTCATTATGGGCTGGGGCTCATTATGGCCTGGGGCTCCTTGTGGCCTGGGGCTCATTGTGGCCTGGGGCTCGTTATGGCCTGGCGCTCATTGTGCTGGTTCATTTTGTTTCCACTGTGAAGTGAAGTGAAAGGTGCTCAGTCACTCTTGGCGACCCCCATGGACTGTAGCCTGCCAGGCTACTCTGTCCATGGAATTCTCCAGGTCTGAATACTGGAGTGGGTAGCTGGTCCCTTCTCCAGGGGATCTTCTTAACCCAGGGATCAAACTCAGATCTCCTGCATTGCAGAAAAGATTTCTTCACCATCTGAGCCACTGGAGAAGCCCTTCTTTCCTTTGGAGGTGAGTTGTTTCTTCACCCACAAATTTCAGAGGTTAATCCTCTTGTTTCTAGGGCTTGTGCCCTCAGTGTGGTCCAATCATTTCACCTTCCTTGTGTTTCCTTGACCTTCATCCTAATAGGTTCTTTGTTGTCCTCTGAACATGCTTGTTTGTCTTTATATCCATCATCATCATCATCTTTTGTACTTCTGTTGGTCCTGTCAATGGTATAGAGGCATGTGAATCAATCTCATAAAAGTCACAGTTATAGTTTATTTTCTAGTCCTAAAAGAAATATGGACTGTGGAGGAGTCACTGTTTCCAGTGGCCAATGACGTGGCCACTTTAACCAGAAGCCACTCTAGACAGTAGAGATGTGGTGTGCTGGTTTGCTCGAGTCATATGACCCTTGCTGAACGAGTTGCTTCCAAATGCACATGCATTTTCTGACTCTGTCAGAATATTTTCCCGGTGGCCATATGGACGTTGTGTAAGTTCAGTCAAAGGGTTTGACAGGTTATTTCTTTGGACAGCAGAGCCAGGACGTGATGTTCACCTAAGTGCTGTCAGTTTAGGTATCAAAGCTGCCAAGGCTGACGTGTTCTCCCCTCCTCTCCAGCAGGGAGGCTCTCCTGCCAAGCCAGCTTAAAATAGTTCCTTCTATTGCTCCTGGTTCTTGTTAAGTGCTTGAGGCAGGTAAGAATTATAAATCCTTAGTCACAATTACTCCATCTATTCCCAAACTAATAAGGTAGAATTAAAAATCCACAGACCACACATGGACAAAATGAAGGAAAAATGCTAACTTTCTGTATCCTCAAAGTGTTCCCATTTGTTAAACATATTCTAGATGGTGATTGGCTTTATCCACAGTCATTGAGTTCTAAAGGCTATTTTTCTAGTACATCCCACTTTGCCTGATAGATAGGTTCCAAAGTCATGCTGTATATATGAATTTCATATGAATAGCATCATATTATAAGCACCCCTGAGGGACTTGATTGTGCCAAGACATTATTACAATTGTTTTTGACATTAGAATTATTTCTGCAACACCTGCTTCATAGTAAACATTGTGAATCAGTTCTTAGCACAACATTACTAAGTAGCAATGATTACTATTTGCCTTAGGAGAAAACTAAGGGCCAAATAGATTAAGTTTATCTTCAAGGCCATAAAAGCCAAGAAGGCATATGTGTTTTTTAATCATGTGTTGCTAATTCGGAACACTAAATATTTTCCTTCTCATCATACTGTTTTTCAACACAAAAATTAAAAAAAAAAATCTTTCATAAAATGAATAAACCTATGTAATTTGAAATATTAAAAAATGCAAGTAACACGCTCATTTTTTATTTTTATTTTGTAGCTTTCATAGGCAGTGGAAATAGTGTGGGAGGAAGGATGGACCAAAGGATATTTAATTTGTTTGCTAACCTAGAATTCATCCAGCCCAATTGTTTTGTAGTATATGTTCCAAATTTATGGGTTGAGAGAGGTTAACTCATTTAATTCTAGTTGTTACTCAGGAGTCAATTCCTGAGTACAGAATACAATCATTCTCATTCATGGTACAAAAGAGGAACAGCCAAGATGCCTTGAATTTGAACTCCCTTCAACAGAGTCTCCATAGCCACTAGAATAATTGCACAAACTTAGTCTTGCTGAAAATAAAAGAGGATTAATCATGTAGATAAAGATTATATTTTATTTTGTCAGTTAATTTTAAATGAAATTTAAAGAAATACTAAAAGACTAATGTACTTGTATAATAGATACATTTTCTTACACCATAAAATGAAAGCCAGAAATAATGTCAATAAATACAAGTTTTTATATTAAGAAGGTTTTTTAAGGTTTTGTATTCAGTGTTCATAAGAATTGAATCTACTGCTTGAAAAAGGATTCTGCTGTGAACTTACATCAAACATCTAATCCTTGGATTTTCATTACTCAAGAAATAGGAGAGTCTAAATACAAATAGAGGCTGTTTGAATTTCTAATGATTTTAAGTTTGGTGAGCCCAGGGGGCTAAGAGCGCAAAACAAGTCTGGATGGAGTCCAGGGTCAGCTACTCTGAAGAGGGACCCACACTGTCATGGTCTTTTAGTCCATGCAGAATATCCAGCAGGTCTGTGATAAAGATGTAATGTCTCGTTACAGACAGAGCAGGACCTTGGCTTCCACAAGACATGGTACCACGTCTTGTCTAACTTCACTATTTTGCAATTATCAAATATTCCCTTTCACTTTCATCTTTATTAATAAGAAGTAAATATCCCTTGTTGTTATTGTTGCTGTTGTTCAGTCCCTCAGTCACGTCCAACTCTTTGCAACCCCATGGGCTGCAGCACACCAAGCTCCCCTGTCCTTCACCATCTCCCAGAACTTGCTCAAACTCATGTCCATTGAGCCAGTGATTCCATCCAACCATCTCATCCTCTGTCGTCCCCTTCTCCTCCTGCCTTCAATCTTTCCCAGCAACAGAATCTTTTCCAAGGAGTCAGTGCTTCACATCAGGTGACCAAAGTATTGGAACTTCAGCATCAGTCTTTCCAATGAATATTCAGGATTGATTTCCTTTAGAATTGACTGATTAGAATTGATTGATTTAGAATTGATCTCCTTGCTATCCAAGGGACTCTCAAGAGTTTTCACACACACACACACAGTCTTCTCCAGCTCCACAGTTCAAAAGCCTTGGCTGTATTGAAATATCAGTGAAGATTACGTGCTAAAAGTTTAGTTGATACATTCTTTCTCTTTAAGTGGTGATAATTCATTAGCTTTGACAATTTGGAACAATGTTTCTTAACACAGCCAATTTTCTTCTCCATCCTCCTCTGCCTCCCCACATCATTCTCAAATCAGTGGTTCAAGAGCTAAGACCTGAGCAACAAGTGGGAGAGAGATTGAGAACAATGATGTTCCTTAAGAGGGATGAGAGGAAATCAAAATAAATGCAATTTGTTTTCAACTTTTGTCTCCAGGACAATAGCCATCAAGTTCTAGGGCTTTTATAAATTTTATTTTCAAACTGGTAAAATTCTGAGCTCTTGGGATTGTCTAGATTTTCTAGTGAATTCAAAACAGAATTGAAAACATATCAGTTCATATGATCTTACTCTCTCTTAACCACAATTTCTTACCTTGAGGCAGAGGGTGATTGGATTAACGTGGGCTCAAATCGTCACATACATAAAGACACCATCTCAGAGCTTCCAGAGGTCCATTCTTCTCCCCAAAGAAACTTCATTCCAGTCATTCTCTTTGTCACAGATGGATGTTTCTCACAGCACTCAGGTGGGCATGAAGTCCGAAACTGACTGACAGCCATAAATTCAGATCCTTTTGCTTTTTTCTGGTACATTCTTTCCTCCAAGTCTAAAGGATGATGAATTTAGGTATTTGGTAAAAATAAACAAGAGCAATGAAGAGTTGGCCACAATCTATGTGAAGTGTTAAAATGATATTCTATCTCTTCATGTGATTATTTACAAAAGCTTGCGATCAGACCAAAGACGACACATAGGAAGACATTGCATCCATGTCCATTGAAATGAATGACTAAATACAAAATAAATCATGTAGGTCTAGGAGGTATTTCTTAGATATTTCCTAGTGAAGATATTTCCTCCTTCTTTTCTTTATCCTTGTTAATAGTTATTTATGATGTATTTCTTGGGAGCTTTAATACAAATTACGTCTCATGTTCTTTATTTTCCAATGAAATGCAGTCACCCTTAGTGGAAATTAAATCCCATTCCAACACAGTATCTGAAAGATTATTTTATCCCGTTTATTAAATGAAGCACACAGCTAGTAACAATCGTTGAAAAATGACAGGTGGAAGCTTCCTGACTCCGTGTAGTTCTCTATTTCTGTCATTGTTAAGTGATCTGTCAGGATTTTCCTGGTCATCCTCTCCTTACCAGACATGTTTTGAAAGTATCATTCTAAGTCTTGAGTATTATCTTAGGGGAAGAATTTAAATGTAATATTTAAACTCAGGACAATTTCTTTTAACACTCCATGATTTGATTTAGTGAATTATGTGTCATTCCTGAGACACTGGCATATTAGTTATTCAAAATATGTTTGTTTGGGCATGATACATCACTCAGTGACCTCTATGGCATTTTTCAGAGATGTGGGGATCCAGGCAAGATATTTGGTCATGGTGAAACAAACTTTCATCACTGTGTTTATTTTCCATACATTATGATCTTGCTTGCTTTATGCACACAAAAAAATGCTATTTGAGTTTTTAAATATTGATATTTGTAGAAGCATATTTAACTTGAACTTTGAAACTTCCATTACACTTTGATATAAATGTGCATAATTTATTCAAATATTCTATAGAGTACAATAAGCAGGAATTTCAGGGTTAGAAAGCACTATTATTAATAATAATTGTCCATTTCATTTATTAAATTAATAATATTATTTCATTCTCTCCTAGGCCTTGTGCTGTTTAGTATGTATATTTTTAATCATTTCAGACTGCCTATGTGAGAGAAACTATCCTTTTTATAATTTACAGGTAAAAAATTGAAGATTAGCAAGGTTTAAAATAACAGTCAAGCAACAGAATTGGGACTCAAACACAGAGTCTGAATGCAAATTCCTTGAACTCATTTATAACATTAAATTACTTTCGACAGTGGTTTGCTATACAGTGGGGTCTCTAATAACAAGATGCATAGTACCTGCTCAGCAACTCTTTACTACTTTAATAGTGTTAAAAAGAGTGCTTATTTTCCCAGAAGAGCAACTATATATATATATATATATATATATATATATATATATATGCTTCATATTTAGTAATTTTATCATCCTCTTTATCAATGCATGTTATATACCAACTGATTATATATATGTATAACAGCAGCAATTCAAGCTGCTTCTGTTTGCTAGATATGTGACCAACATCTCAATGACTTTATATGTAAAGTACAATCACAGAAATCTACATTTGTATAATGAGGTAATTTATAGACATCCCCTAATGTGACACCCAATATAAAAATGTCAATATACATTCATTCCTTTTCCTCAAAAAAAATCATTACTCTCTCTATTGAGTTGCAATTTTCTAGAAATATTTACCAGACCTTTTTTAAGAAAATATATTTCAAGACATTATTTGTTATCTTCTGATTTTTAAAAGCAAGGCATGTACTTCAAAGAATACTTGAAAATCACAGGATGTATTATAAAGAATAAATAAAATAACTTGATTACTGTGAGAAAACAGATGGCACACTCCATCCAAGTGACTTAGGCAAGTTTTAGAGAAATTAAGAAGTTTCCGGGAGCCCAATATTGAGAAGTCCTTATCATCACTAGGTCTGTACAGAAAAGTAGAAAAAATTGTTAGAGCAGAAGTAGCTGCATGGAGTAGACCTGCTGAAAGGAGTGTTGGTCTTCATTCGATAAACACAGCCAAGCCACAGGGTGGAGAAAAAAATTCCCTCATGTCATCCTATTACCTCTGAAAATCCTTCAAGGAACTTTCACTGTCTAAACCCAAAAAGAAGCCAGAAAGCAAGCAACCAAGAAAAGGAAAATTCAAGGCTAGACTCCCAAGATTTAGAATATGATGCAGAAGGACAAAGAGTGGATTCGGGGAGGCTAAGAAAAGAGAGTCAGCACTCAGAATTTTTTGGTCTTTCTAATTGGTAATACGGGGCTTCCCAAGTGGTGCTAGTGGTAAAGAACATGCCTGCCAATACAGGGGACTTAAGAGATGTGGGTTTACTCCCTGGGTTGGGAAGATCCCAAAGAAAGGCAATGCTCAAACTACTGCACAATTGCTCTCATCTCACATACTAGTAAAGTAATGCTCAAAATTCTCCAAGCCAGGCTTCAGCAGTACATGAACCGTGAATTTACTGATGTTTAAGCTGGTTTTAGAAAAGGCAAAGGAAACAGATCAAATTGTCAGCATCTGCTGGATCATGGAAAAAGCAAGAGAGTTCCAGAAAAACATCTATTTCTGCTTTATTGACTATGTCAAAGCCTTTGACTGTGTGGATCACAATAAACTGTGGAAAATTCTGAGAGAGATGGGAATACCAGACCACCTAAACTGCCTCTTGAGAAATCTGTATGCAGGTCAGGAAGTAACAGTTAGAACTGGACATGGAACAACAGACTGGCTCCAAATAGGAAAAGGAGTCCATCAAGGCTGTATATTGTCACCCTGCTTATTTAACTTCTATGCAGAGTACATCATGAGAAATGCTGGACTGGAAGAAACACAAGCTGGAATCAAGATTGCCAGGAGAAATATCAATAACCTCAGATATGCAGATGACACCACCCTGATGGCAGAAAGTGAAGAGGAGCTAAAAAGCCTCTTGATGAAAGTGAAAGAGGAGAGTGAAAAAGTTGGCTTAAAGCTCAACATTCAGAAAATGAAGATTATGGCATCTGGTCCCATCATTTCATGGCAGACAGATGGGGAAACAGTGGAAACAGTGTCAGACTTCATTTTTTGGGGCTCCAAAGTTAATGCAGATGGTGATTGCAGGCATGAAATTAAAAGACGCTTACTCCTTGAAGAAAAGTTATGACCAACCTAGATAGTATTTTCAAAAGCAGAGACATTACTTTGCCGACTAAGGTCTGTCTAGTCAAGGCTATGATTTTTCCTGTGGTCATGTATGGATGTGAGAGTTGGACTGTGAAGAAGGCTGAGCACCCAAGAATTGATGCTTTTGAACTGTGGTGTTGGAGAAGACTCTTGAGAGTCTCTTGGACTGCAAGGAGATCCAACCAATCCATTCTGAAGGAGATCAGCCCTGGGATTTCTCTGGAAGGAATGATGCTAAAGTTGAAGCTCCAGTACTTTGGCCACCTTATGTGAAGAGCTGACTAATTGGAAAAGACTCTGATGCTGGGAGGGATTGAGGGCAGGAAGAGAAGGGGGTGACAGAGGATGAGATGGCTGGATGGCATCACTGACTCGATGGAAACGAGTCTGAGTGAACTCCAGGAGTTGGTGATGGACAGGGAGGCCTGGCGTGCTGCGATTCATGGGATCGCAGAGAGTCAGACACGACTGAGTGACTGAACTGAACTGAACTGGGAAGATCCACTGGAGGAGGGCATGGCAGCCCACTTCAGTATTCTTGCCTAGAGAATCCCAAGGACAGAGGAGTCTGGCAGGCTATGGTCCATAGAGTCGCAAAGAGTCAGACACAACTGAAGCAATTTTGCACACAATTTTCCACTGAAGTTGACGAAATAACTTGTCAGTATTGCTCAGGCTTATGCTCAGAATTTATTCATGCTTTCATTGTGGAACATGTTATAAAGTATTTGTGTAATTCATTACTTTGTGATATAGTTCTTTTGCTTTAATATTTCATAGTAAAGCTTCCAAGAATTTCTTTATATTCCAGCATTATAGAACTTGTCTGAACAACTTGAATAAAAACGAGTCCACGTTAGTCACACTGTGCTTGCTTCTTGACCTTAATCCATGTAATCTGAAAAACTCAGTCATCTTCATCAGCAAATTATCACTTGCTTTAATCATCCCAGTTTTCCTTTCATATTCCTTTTTCCTATTTCATTACAGTTTTGTGTTCTAGTAACCAATGCTTGGTGTAAATGTTTTACTGGTTGAGATTTTTCTGGTTTTATATATCAGGAACAGAATCCAAGGTAGCTTAAATCAAATACTTTATTGGCTTGGATATCTTTAAATTACACAGATACAGCTGTGAATAATATATAACCAAATCTAGAGGCTTAAAACTAGTAACAGTATTACTCTTTCTCCAAACTTCTTAAAAATAAAATACAAGGTAAATGAAATGCATCAATCATCACAGCTAAAAGCAAAATGGACATTTATAGTCATAATTTGTGTATCTGAAAAATCTACTTTAAATGATTAACCATTAACCAATCATAAATGTAATAAAATGTTCTAGAATATATTTGAAATAATGAAAAGCCCTGACATAGTTGTAGAGGGATACATGTGTAAATGAAATACAATTCAAAGCAACAGATTTTTCAAATAAACGGAATAAACAACAGTCTTGCTTGTTTTGTAAACACTTTCAATTATGTGTGTAAGCTGCTTCATAATCTCTTAAAGTTTTCATCTGAATTCTCTGGTGCCAACTCTTTAAAGAAAGTCTCTAGAAAAATCAAGTTCATATGTGAGACACTATTGTTTCTGAACTTAATGAGTTGTGTTAATCTAAAATATATGTTTGCTTTCAGTAGCATTGAACAAAGCCATCTGAATTATTAAAATTTAGGGTATATTAAGGGCTTCTCTGGTGGCTAAGGTACTAAAGAATCTGCCCATAGTACAGGAGACCTGGATTCAATCCCTGGGTGGGGAAGATCCCCTGGAGAAGGGAATGGCAACCCACTCCAGTATTCTTGCCTGGAGAGTTCCATGGACAGAGAAGCCTGACAAGCTGTCTGTGGGGTCAAAAAGAGACACCGCCGAGCGACTAACACACAATGAGGGTGTAATATGATATGGTAGGCAGGATTCTAAGATACTTCCCAAGATCCCTGCCTTCTTGTGTCCTTTCGTGACATAATCTCCCTTTCATTGTGGATGGGACTGTGAATATGATGCAGTATCATGCTCATGACAGGATAAGTTATATTGCAAATGTGGAGAAATTTTTCAGATGTAAAATTAGTTTACCTCCCTTTGGTATCTTCACCAGCGGAAAAAGAAGTATTTTCCCCAGGCGTTGTGGTCAGCAGCTGCAGTGCAATGCAATCCTCAGCCTCAGGGCTTAAACTAGGGTTGAGAATAGGAATATCAGAAAATAAAAAAAAGCTTAAGATTTTTTTCTCTTTAAACTTTTCTTCCTTTAGCACTCTGACAAGTCATTATGGATACGGATTTTCAAAACAGAGATGGGGTAATATACATGCATCCACTACAAGGTCAAGTTATAGGTTATCTCAAAGCCTTCCAAAATTTCATTAGAGAAACCCAGACTCACATTGTATCACAGCCAATGTCCACTAATGCAAGGTGATGTCTTTGGATGTACGAGTGGTGAAAAGGCAGCTGAGTGTTTTATCTAATAATAACAACATCAGTGTGAGCTTGGCCAAGTATTGCTGATGAGCAGAGAGAGAAAGAAAAATTCAGAATTTTGTGAGTCAGATCCAAATTCTGGGATTGAATATTTGATGTTGAAACTACTAGGTTTTATTTTTACTTACACATGTAATTTATTTATATACTCATATCTTTGCATGAATATATGTATATATTTTTATATATTTGTATATATAGAGGAACTCCTTTTCCGTAAGACAGAGGGGAAGAGTAGGCATTTACAACAGTACATTTCTATTATATTATGAGCTTGAAGGCCTATTTTTGGTACCCAGGTCTCCTTAATAGAGGTCTAGATACATAGTGAGTACTTAATAAATTTGTATTAAATGAAAAAGTGAATGAATGGATGATCAGTTCACTTATCAGAGCAAAAATCATAAACTCTAGTCAACAAAATTATCCTACTTCCTTGCCTTATGGTAGTCAAGCAGTAAATGAAAGCTGCCATATTAGACTCAGAGCTGGAACTGAAAAAAGAAATGATATAAAAAAGTACAAGTTACTGAAGAATAAAGCAGAGTTCCCTTATTGTGAGTTCTCAATTGTTTCTGAGAGTTGCAGTGGTAACTTCCATTTTTGCATAACAAATGTTTTGGGGGTAATTAATAAGTTCAAAGTATAGTACTAGGAACCATAGATTTACAGAAATAATAAGTTCAAACACTCGAGGATAAATTCATATGTAAACAATGAAAACCTGGAATGATAAATGATAATATATTGGGGGGGGGGGGATTATTCAGGATAATGCAAAGAGATCCTCCTGACCCAGAGAGTTGGTGAGTATGTGTGGGGCAGGGAAAGAAAATAGTAAAGTAGGTTGTGTAAAGATTCCCAGAAGTAGTAGTAGCTAAACTGAGTTTTGAAAAATGAGTAGCAATTCTTAGTAGAAAAGGAAAGAACATTCTAGCCAGAGAATGATGTGTAAAATCAGGGGAGATCACAGAAGAAGTGACGAGAATGAAATTTAAAAGGAGTAAAACTTACGGCAAGAAGACCCGTTACAAGTCTCCATGTGACAAAGGTGGGAAATTACAAAGGCTTGAGCTAAAGTAGTGTAGTATGATGGGCTCAATGAAGTCAAGCTCGACAGAAATTAAGGAAAAAAATAGATAGGACCTGGTGACTATCAATGCAGTGCATAAACCCAGCAGGAAAGAAAGGAATCATTTACTTCCAGGTGGCTTCCTCAATTACATAGTGATTAAATGGATTTAGCTAACTCTATCTGAGCCGCAAACATATGATACTATCATCTATCATGCTCCTTTTTTTTAAAAAATAAAAAAGAAACCTTCACAAGCCCTACAAACATTTAAAATGATACTCCATCATACTCTATTTAAAAAAAATCAAGGAGAAACCTTCATCATACCACTGGACAGCCTTCAGAGCATTCACACCAGCTGTCGTTCAGTCGCCCAGTCGTATCTGACTCTTTGCGACCCCGTGGACTGCAGCACACCAGGCCTCCCTGTCCCTCACCATCTCCCAGAGTTTGCCCGAGTTCATGTTCATTGCATTGGTATTGCCATCCAGCCATCTCATCCTCCAAGGGCCTCTTTTCCTTCCACTCTCAATCTTTCGCAGTATCAGGAACTTTTCCAGTGAGTTGTCTGTGTGCATCAGATGACTAAAATCCTGCAGCTTCAGCTTCAGTATCAGTCCTTTCAGTGAATATTCATGGTTGATCTCCCTTAAGATTGACTGGTTTGATCTCCTTGCTGTCCAAGGGGCTTTCAGGAGTCTTTCCCAGCGGCACAGTTTGAAAGCATCAATTCTTTGGCATAAAGCCTTCTTATGGTCCAGTTCTCAAAGCCATACATGACCACTGGGAAGACCATAGCCCTGACTATACAAACCTTTGTCAGCAGAGTAATGTCTCTGCTTTTCAACGTGCTGTCTAGTGACTACACTACTTTAGCTCAAGCCTTTGTAATTTCTCACCTTTGTCACATGGAGACTTGTAACAGGTCTTCTTGCCGTAAGTTTTACTCCTTTTAAATTTCATTCTCGTCACTTCTTCTGTGATCTCCCCTGATTTTACACATCATTCTCTGGCTAGAATGTTCTTTCCTTTTCTACTAAGAATTCCTACTCATTTTTCAAAACTCAGTTTAGCTACTACTACTTCTGGGAATCTTTGTCAGCAGAGTAATGTCTCTGCTTTTCAACATGCTGTCATTGCTCTTCCCTGGTAGCTTAGTGGTAAAGAATTCAAACCAGAGAAAGCTGAAAATATGAGTTAGGCAGCCGTGGAAAGTTGGTGAGACAAGGATGAACTCCAGGTCAAAGGATGGTGGTAGAGAGCATGCTCTAAGGAAGGATTTAAGACACAGAAAGTAGGAAGGACAGGAAGCAAGAAGTCCAAAAATGAATCCGAAGTATAGTACTCCAATGTATAAATCAGATAAATTCATCTAGGATTCAGTTATCCAAAAACCCAAACAGGCAGGCAACATTCATGAGATCCAGCAGCAGAAAGAAAAGATTCTTTCACTGCCGGGGGGGCATAGGGCCAAGGGTAAAAGTTTCAGTTCTGGGAGAAATGAAATACTAAACATCCAAATTACTGTTGAATAAAAAAGAACCCATTATTGGAGAACTATAATACCGTAGTCTGTTGGCAAGGTTGATTCACTGTTACTTTATAAATAAATTGCTGACAACAGCCTCTTGTATTTCCCCCATGAGAATGTGTGGTCTCTTATCTGAGTAGGGGTCAAAGGCCTGGAGGGATTTAATGGGTTCTGCTGTACAAGTTACAGAGTTTCAAGGACAATGTGCCAGGAAGGTCAATGCAGATATTTTTCTATCCTTTTTTCTTTTTTTTCCCTTGTGACTTTAAATGACTCAAGTTAAGCCAGAAGAATTGAAGTTACATTTGCCAAGTGCTTAGACACATGCAAATTCTGTTTGTTCTTTTCTAGCTAATATATTTTCCCACCACTGAGATTTTCTTATAGCTCCCTGGCCTGATGATGCAGTTAGAACTCTGTGTAGACTTTGAAATCTGAAAGACTTCATTTCAAAAGCTAATTTAATATTTATTTGCTATGTGAGTATGGATAGTTATTTAAAATCTTGAAATTCACTTTATTCACCAATAGCTTGGATGTTGATAATAATATACACACCTTATAATATTATGGGTTTGAGATTACATAAATTTGTAGGAAAGTTTAGAAATACAAAGCACTAATAAAATGATATCATAAAATTAATAAGTAAATAAATAGTTCAGTTCAGTAGCTCAGTCGTGTCCGACTCTTTTCCACCCCATGAACCGCAGCACACCAGGCCTCCTTGTCCACCACCAACTCCCGAAGTCCACCCAAACCCATGTCCATCGAGTTGATGATGCCATTCAACCATCTCATCCTCTGTCGTCTCCTTCTCCTCCTGCCCTCAATCTTTCCCAGCATCAGGGTCTTTTCCAATAAGTCAGCTCTTCGCATCAGGCGGCCAAAGTATTGGAGTTTCAGCCTCATCATTAGTCCTGGGTAATGAACACCCAGGACTGATCTCCTTTAGGATGGACTGGTTGGATCTCTTTGCTGTCCAAGGGACTCTCAAGAGTCTTCTCCAACACCACAGTTCAAAAGCATCAATTCTTTGGCACTCATCTTTCTTTATAGTCCAACTCTCACATCCATTCATGACCACAGGAAAAACCATAGCCTTGACTAGATGGGCCTTTGTTGGCAAAGTAATGCCTCTACTTTTTAATATGTTATCTAAGTTGGTCTATCTAACTTTCCTTCCAAGGAGTAAGCGTCTTTTAATTTCATTGTTGCAATTGCCATCTGCAGTGATTTTGAAGCCCAGAAAAAGTCAGCAACTGTTTCCACTGTTTCCTCATCTATTTCCCATGAAGTGATGGGACCAGAGACCATGATCTTGGTTTTCTGAATGTTGAGCTTTCAGCAACTTTTTCACTCTCCTCTTTCACTTTCATCAAGAGGCTCTTTAGCTCTTCTTCACTTTCTGCCATAAGGGTGGTGTCATCTGCCTATCTGAGGTTATTGATATTTCTCCCGGCAATCTTAATTCCAGCTTGTGCTTCTTCCAGCCCAGTGTTTCTCATGATGTACTCTACATATAAGTTAAATAAGCTGGGTAACAATATACAGCCCTGACATACTCCTTTCCCTATTTGGAACCAGTCTGTTGTTCCATGTCCAGTTCTAACTGTTGCTTCCTGACCTGCATACAGGTTTCTCAAGAGTCAGATAGTATTAAAGTCTATCATTTTTCTATGAATCAAGATGAATTTGTTTTCTTTTTCTTATAATAAAAAGAAATTCTTGAACTTGTAGAGCTCAGTAAAAATTTGAAACTAGATTAAACAAAAACACTCTGAATCACTTATTTTTTATGAACAGGATTCTCAATTAATTACTCAGTTAGATATATTCTGGTCATATTTTTAATTAGTTCATTGCTAGTTTCTCCTTTGTAATGAAAATGCACATCTTGGATCAGGTTGCTTTTGATCTATTTGACAATAGCTCGAAAATTTCATACATGATAGTAGTTCGCATTGTGCATACCTTTTAGAATTTCTTTGCTGCCTAACTCTTCAGGTGCCAAATTTTACCTAACCTCTTTGTTAATGATGTATCAAAGATGTCTTTATCTGTCATAGGATACTGAAATTTATGTTTAATAAGGTCTTAAACCTGCTGAAATTTGATCACTCTGTAGTACCTGGTAAAAGTTTGTAACCAGAAAGTGTGACAGCTCACAGTTCCAAATTGTAAATAGAAGTCTATTTCATACCTTGTGTGTGCTTAGCACTCAGTCATGTCCGACTCTTGAGACCCCGTGGACTGTAGTCTGCCAGGCTCTTCTGTCCTTGGGATTCTCCAGGCAAGAATACTGGAGTGGGTTGCCATTTCCTTCTCCAGGGGATCTTTCTGACCCAGGAATGGATCCCAGGTTTCCTGCATTGCAGACAGACTCTTTACCAACTGAGCTATGAGGGAAGCCCAGTTTCATACTTTATGCCAATGAATTAGAAAGAGAAGATACTGATATATGCCAAGGCTTCCCAGGTAACTCAGTGGTAAAGAATCCACCTGTCAGTGCAGGGGATGCAAGAGACATGGGTTAGATCCCTGGGATGAGAAGATCCCTGGAGTAGGAAATGGCAATCCACTCCAGTATTCCTGCCTGGAAAATTCCATGGACAGAGGAGCCTGGCAGGCTACAGCCCATGGGGTTCAAAGAGTTGGACACGACCAAGCAAGTGAAAACACACAGACGCTTGCATCAAGTGTCCTGAGGTAGGCTCAAGTCCAAGACCAATTCCTCTTTTTCAGAGATAGTGAGTTATGTTCCTTAAAAGTAGAGACTGTGGAGTCAGGCAGCTCTGACCTTGAGATGGACCCGCCACTATGGTAGCCATGGGCAAGTCACCATTTTGTCATTCTTAAATAGGAAACTAGTGAAATCTTTATCTCATTAAGTTGTTCAGATTAGTTGAGATAAGCAAGCACCAACACAGAGGAAGCAATTGGTGGCTGTTGGTTGTTGCTGTGATCAGAAAATGTAGACAGTGTAAATGAAAGTCGCGCTGTCGTGTCCAGCTGTTTGCGACCCCATGAACTATACTATATAGTCCATGGAATTCTCCACGCCAGAATACTGGAGTGGGTTTCTATTCCCTTTTCCAGGGGATCTTCCCAACCCAGGGATCAAAGTCAGGTTTCCTGCATTGCAGGCAGATTCTTTACCAGCTGAGCCACCAGGGAATCCCAGAGAATGTAGAACTCTTTAATTTTGCCTTGGAACGTGTCTTTAAAATCCTGAAAGATGATGCTGTGAAAGTGTTGCACTCAATATGCCAGCAAATTTGGAAAACTCAGCAGTGGCCACAGGACTGGAAAAGGTAAGTTTTCATTCCAATCCCAAAGAAAAGCAATGCCAAAGAATGCTCAAACTACTGCACAATTGCACTCATTTCACACGCAAGTAAAGTCATGCTCAAAATTCTCCAAGCCAGGCTTCAGCAATACGTGAACCATGAACTTCAAGATGTTCAAGCTGGTTTTAGAAAAGGCACAGGAATCAGAGATCAAATTGCCAACATCACTAGATCATCAAAAAAGCAAGAGAGTTCCAGAAAAACATCTATTTCTGGTTTATTGACTATGCCAAAGCCTTTGACAGTGTGGATCACAATAAACTGTGGAAGATTCTGAAAGAGATGGGAATACCAGACCACCTGACCTGCCTCTTGAGAAACCTATATGCAGGTAAGGAAGCGACAGTTAGAACTGGACATGGAACAACAGACTGGTTCCAAATAGGAAAAGGAGCACATCGAGACTGTATATTGTCACCCTGCTTATTTAGCTTATATGTAGAGTACATCATGAGAAGCACTGGGCTGGAAGAAACACAAGCTGGAATCAAGATTTCCGGGAGAAATATCAATAGCCTCAGATATGCAGATGACACCACCCTTATGGCAGAAAGTGAAGAGGAACCAAAAAGTCTCTTGATGAAAGTGAAAGAGGAGAGCGAAAAAGTTGGCCTAAAGCTCAACATTCAGAAAATGAAGATCATGGCATCCGGTCCCATCACTTCATGGGAAATAGATGGGGAAACAGTGAAAACAGTGTCAGACTTTATTTTTCTGGGCTTAAAAATCACTGCAGATGGTGATTGCAGCCATGAAATTAAAAGACGCTTACTCCTTGGAAGAAAAGTTATGTCCAACCTAGACAGCATATTCAAAAGCAGAGACATTGCTTCACCAACAAAGGTCCGTCTAGTCAAGGCTATGGTTTTTCCAGTGGTCATGTATGGATGTGAGAGTTGGACTGTGAAGAAAGCTGAGTGCTGAAAAATTGATCCTTTTGAACTGTGGTGCTGGAGAAGACTCTTGAGAGTCCCTTGGACTGCAAGGAGATCCAACCAGTCCATTCTAAAGGAAATCAGTCCTGGGTGTTCTAAATGGTGCTAAAGCGGAAACTCCAGTACTTTGGCCACCTCATCAAAGAGTTGACTTATTGGAAAAGGCCCTGATGCTGGGAGGGATTGGGGTCAGGAGGAGAAGGGGATGACAGAGGATGAGATGGCTGGATGGCATCACCTACTCGATGGACATGAATCTGAGTGAACTCTGGGAGCTGATGATGGACAGGGAGGCCTGGTGTGCTGCGANAGAGTCCCTTGGACTGCAAGGAGATCCAACCAGTCCATTCTGAAGGAGATCAACCCTGGGATTTCTTTGGAAGGAATCATGCTGAAGCTGAAACTCCAGTACTTTGGCCACCTCATGCGAAGAGTTGACTCATTGGAAAAGACTCTGATGCTGGGAGGGATTGGGGGCAGGAGGAGAAGGGGACGACTGAGGATGAGATGGCTGGATGGCATCACGGACTCGATGGACGTGAGTCTGGGTGAACTCCGGGAGGTCGTAATGAACAGGGAGGCCTGGTGTGCTGCAATTCATGGGGTCGCAAGGAGTCAGACACGACTGAGCGACTGAACTGAACTGAAAGCATTCACACACACACAAGTTGATTGGGTATCTTCTGTCTTTTAGTCCACAATCCTTGGCACGTTTCCTCATGAACTAGTATAGCCAAACCTTCTCTTGTCATTGGTAAGCTCAATGACAAAACAAGAATAAAAAAAGAATTAAAGGGCTTTCTGATGTGCTCCTCCAAATAAGTTTGCTTACCCACACTGGTTTCTCCAATTTGCCAAGGACACAATTTCTACTTTCTAATATCAAAAAGATGGAGAGAATGAACATTGTTTAGTCAGTTAACTAAAGCCAGGCTAACCAGAAAGCCATTCTAATTTGAATATCATTCAAAGAAGATTTAATTTCTCCTCTGGAGATATTTACATTAGAGGTAATCATAATAAAACTTTTATTATGATAATGTACAAACATTCAAATAATTTTAATATATTAAGAATAGTGGGGGATGCCACGGCTGCGGAGACATGAAGCACCCCCCCGGGTCCGCGCTCAATCTCGCTGTCTGCTCCCCCTGCCCCCATGGAGAAGACGGACCTGATCCAGAAGGCCAAGCTGGCCGAACAGGCCGAGCGCCACGATGACATGGCCACCTGCATGAAGGCCGTGACGGAGCAGGGCGCCGAGCTGTCCAACGAGGAGCGCAACCTGCTGTCGGTGGCCTACAAGAATGTGGTCGGGGACCGCTGGTCCGCCTGGAGGGTCATCTCCAGCATCGAGCAGAAGACCGACACCTCAGACAAGAAGTTGCAGCTGATCAAGGACTACCGGGAGAATGTGGAGTCCGAGCTGAGGTCCATCTGCACCATGGTCCTGAAATTGTTGGATAAGTATTTAATAGCCAATGCAACTAATCCAGAGAGTAAGGTCTTCTATCTGAAAATGAAAGGAGATTACTTCCGGTACCTTGCTGAAGTTGCTTGTGGTGATGATTGGAAGCAAACGATAGATAATTCCCAAGGAGCTTACCAAGAGGCTTTCGATATAAACAAGAAAGAGATGCAACCCACACACCCCATCCCACTAGGGCTGACTCTTAACTTTTCTGTGTTCTACTATGAGATCCTCAATAACCCGGAACTGACCTGCACACTGGCTAAAACGGCTTTCGATGAGGCTATTGCAGAACTCGACACACTGAATGAAGACTCGTACAAAGACAGCACCCTCATCATACAGTTGTTGAGAAACAACCTCACATTATGGACATCAGACAGTGCAGAAGAATGTGATGCGGCAGAAGGGGCCGAAAACGAAGTGCATGCAGGGTGCCATCTTTCTTCCCCTTGAGACCTTTTTACTCATCTCCATTCCTCACTCCATTTGGATTTCCTATAGCAAAGAAACCCATTCATGTGTATGGAATCAACTGTTTATAGTCTTTTCACACTGCAGCTTTGGGAAAACTCCATTCCTTGATTTGTGTTTGTCTTAGCCTTCCTGGTGTGCAGTTACTGCTGTAGAAAAGTATTAATAGCTTCATTTCATACAAACATAAGTAACTTCCAAACACTTCTGTAGAAGACTAAAAATGTATCTGGTATTTAAGTAATCTGAACCAGTTCTGCAAGTGACTGTGTTTTGTATTACTGTGAAGATATGAAAAGGTAGCTAATTACAATTTAAAGAGTGTTCTACATAAGTTCTTAATTTCTACATTCCCTCCCTTACTCTTCTTCAGAGATTTCCTTTTAGTAAGCAACTTTCCCATCCTCTTAATGTATTCCTTTTTAGTAGGAATCCAGAAGTATTAGATTGAATGGAAAAGCATTCAACATTTTGGGGCTGGGGGATCACAGATTTAAATGCCTCCTGTATCATATGTGATGGAGGTCTTGTGTATCTGTGACAACAGGGAGTTTCCTTATTCACTCTTTATTTGCTGCTGTTTAAGTTGACAACTTCCCTTCCCAATAAAAACTCACTTACACCTCCTGCCTTTGTAGTTCTGGTATTCACTTTACTATGTAATAGAAGTAGCATGTTGCTGCCAGAATACAACCATTGCTTTTGGCAAATTAAAGTGCATGTCATTTCTTAATACACTAGAAAGGGGGAAAAAGCACACAGTCCAGTCTAAAACATTAGTACTTTTCCATGCAGATTTGTGCACATGTGAGAGGGTGTCTAGTTTGTCTAGTGATTGTTATTTAGAGAGTTGGACCACTATTGTATAATGTCGTTTCTTAATACACTAGAAAGGGGGAAAAAGCACACAGTCCAGTCTAAAATATTAGTACTTTTCCATGCAGATTTATGCACACGTGAGAGGGTATCCAGTTTGTCTAGTGATTGTTATCTAGAGAGTTGGACCACTATTGTATGTTGCTAATCATTGACTGTAGTCCCAAAAAAGCCTTGTGAAAATGTTATGCCCTATGTAACAGCAGAGTAACAAAATAAAATTACATTTTATAAACCAAAAAAAAAAAAAGAATAGTGGTAATTATCTCATTTGAAAAGTAACTGTATTTAATAATATTTACTCATAATTACTACTCTATTCATTTATTCTTTTATGTATCTTTATTATCTATCTAATCTTTTCAACCAGTTGAGAGATGGAAAGTAAACCACACAACTCCTGACAGTTTACTATAAATTCTTCAAGTTTCTTCTAAAAATAATATTCCTTACAGCAATAGCATCTCAATTAAAAGATAATAATTTTCTAATATTAGCTGATGCAAGTGCTAGTGCTTAAATTTCCTCCTTTGCCTCAAAAAAATCCAATAGAATATTTTTTTTAAAACCAGAGATTTAAACAAAGTTAAGTTCATGTATAATATTTATTAGGTATTTTTTGGTCTTTTACAATCTACAATTCCTCATTTTCCCTGGTTACTGACTCTTTGAAGAAAGCAGGCCAGTTGTCCAATAGGATGTTTTATATTCTTTGTCAGATTGATTCCTTGTAGAATGTGTGTGTTGTTTTTTTTTTTTCCATCTCCTTTATATTGTAAAATGTAAGTTGTATCTAAAGGCTTGATATTTTACCTTTGGCAAAAAAACTTGAAAAGCAATGTTGTGTACTTTTCATCATATCAGGAGGAATATATTGTCAGATTGTGTCAATATTAGTGATTCTAAGTCTGACAACTTTGTGAAAGTATAGTTGGCAGATTGTTTCTTTGAGAAGGTTTATTTTTCTCTTCAGTTCAGTTCAGTTCAGCTGCTCAGTTGTGTCCGACTCTTTGTGACCCCATGAATCGCAGCCCGCCAGGCCTCCCTGTCCATCACCAACTCCCGGACTTCACTCAGACTCACGTCCATCGAGTCAGTGATGCCATCCAGCCATTTCATCCTCTGTTGTCCCCTTCTCCACCTGCCCCAATCCCTCCTAGCATCAGAGTCTTTTCCAATGAGTCAACTCTTCGCATAAGGTGGCCAAAGTACTGGAGTTTCAGCTTTAGCATTATTCCTTCCAAAGAAATCCCAGGGCTGATCTCCTTCAGAATGGACTGGTTGGATCTCCTTGCAGTCCAAGGGACTCTCAAGAGTCTTCTCTAACAGCAAATAAACTGTAGGATGATTCTTTGGTGCCATGAGACAACTGGTTTTTGCATTCATCACTTTCTGGAAGAGTGAGTTTTAGGTGTGTGTGTTAGTCACTCAGTTATGGCCAATTCTTTCCTACCCCATGGACTACAGCCCGCCAGGCTCCTCTGTCCATGGTATTTTCCAGGCAAGAATACTGGAGGGGGTTGCCATTTCCTTCTCCAGGGGATCTTTCCAACCCGGGGATCGCAGCCAGGTCTGCTGCATTGCAGGCAGACTGTTTACTGTCTGAGCCACCAGGGAGGATGGTTTTGGGGGGATTTCAAAATAATGTTTTTGTATCATATTCATCCCATATATTAGCAAGTATTCTTCTCAGGAAAGAATTTGCCACAACAGTAGAATATGAACATATAATCTTTTCTTCTTTTAAAAAATGGGGTAATGTTTAATTACATTTTATTACTAATTTTCATATTAACACATTGGTATAACAGTCACCACCACTGATGGCAAAAGTGATTGCCATCACACAAAAGGGGTATGTGTGTTTCCCTCTTTTGTTTTAATTATTACCATATTTTTATTCTTTCAATATTTTAAAACCAAG
Source organism: Cephalophus harveyi (assembly GCA_006410635.1). Taxonomy (NCBI): domain Eukaryota; kingdom Metazoa; phylum Chordata; class Mammalia; order Artiodactyla; family Bovidae; genus Cephalophus; species Cephalophus harveyi. Next base: position 50,939 of record SJYT01050946.1, on the reverse strand, counting down.
TGTCATTTTTCTCTTTAGGCATAAACAATGTCAAATTTAGCCAGAAAGTAACCCTCTAAGTTGGCTTATGTGTCTTTTTCTTAGAACCCCATGTGATTTTTCAGGCACAGCAAGAAGTCCTAGGTTCACCCTCAATCCTCGCTGCTTGGAATTAGCCAGGATCTGAACTACAGGTCTTCCAGTATGCTATTCTTACAAGGCTGTTTCAGTAAATGATGCTAGCAAATTTATATGTCTTTTCTCTGATACTAAAAACTTTTTTTGCCCAATAATATTTAAAAATTTGCTTGTTTGTGTTATGCTGTGAGATTTAAAAATTAATTCTAGCTGAATGATGTTGTTCAGTAACTAAGTCATTTCCTACTCTTTGCCAACCCATGAACTGCAGCATGCCAGGCTTCCCTGTCCTTCACTGTCTCCCAGAGTTTGCTCAAACTCATGTCCATTGAGTCAGTGATGCCATCCAATTATCTCATCCTCTTTTGTCCCCTTCATCTCCTGCCTTCAGGAGGGTCCTCAGGGTCCTTTCCAATGAGTCAGCTCTTCACATCAAGGGGACAACGTTTTGGAGCTTCAGCTTTAGCATCAGTCCTTTGAATGAATATTCAAGGTTGAATTTCTTTAAGATTGACTACTTTGATCGCCTTACTTTCCAAGGGACTCTCAAGAGTCTTCTCCAGCACCACAATACAAAAGCATCAGTTCTTCAGTGTTCAACCTTCTTTATGGTCCAATTCTCACATGCATACCTGACTATCGGAAAAACCATAGCTTTCACTATATGGACTATTGCTGGCAAAGTGATGTCTCTACATTTTAATACCCTGTCTAGGTTTGTCATAACTTTTCTTCCAAGGAGCAAGCATCTTTTAATTTCAGAACTGCAGTCACTGTCTGCAGTGATTTTGGAGCCCCCCAAAATAAAATATGTCATTGTTTCCACTCCCCCCCCCCCATCTATTTCCCATGAAGTGATGGGACTGGATGCCATGATCTTAGTTTTATGAATGTTGAATTTTAAGCCAGCTTTTTCATTCTCCTCATTCACCTCATTAAGAGTCTCTTTAGTTCCTTTTCCCTTTTAGTCATTAAGGTGGTATCATCTAAAGCCTCTTGATGAAAGTGAAATAGGAGAGTGAAAAAGTTGGCTTAAAGCTCAACATTCAGAAAACGAAGATCATGGCATCTGGTCCCATCACTTCATGGCAAATAGATGGGGAAACAGTGGAAACAGCGTCAGAGTTTTTTTGGGCTCCAAAATCACTGCAGATGGTGATTGCAGCCATGAAATTAAAAGACGCTTACTCCTTGGAAGGAAAGTTATGACCAACCTAGATAGCATATTCAAAAGCAGAGACATTACTTTGCCAACTAAGGTCTGTCTAGTCAAGGCTATGGTTTTTCCAGTGGTCATGTATGGATGTGAGAGTTGGACTGTGAAGAAAGCTGAACGCCAAAGAACTGATGAACTGTGGTGTTGGAGAAGACTCTTGAGAGTCCCTTGGACTGCAAGGAGATCCAACCAGTCCATTCTAAAGGAGATCGGTCCTGGGTGTTCTTTGGAAGGAATGATGCTAAAGCTGAAACTCCAGTACTTTGGCCACCTCAGGCGAAGAGTTGACTCATTGGAAAAGACTCTGATGCTGAGAGGGATTGGGGGCAGGAGGAAAAGGGAACGAAAGAGGATGAGATGGCTGGATGGCATCAGCGACTCGATGGGCATGAGTCTGAGTGAACTCTGGGAGTTGGTGATGAACAGGGAGGCCTGGCGTGCTGTGATTCATGGGGTTGCAAAAAGTCGGACATGAGTGAGCAACTGAATTGAACTGAACTGATCTACATATCTGAGGTTGTTGATATTTCTCCAGATAATCTTATTTCAGCTTGTGATTCATCCAACCTGGCATTTTGTGTGATATACTCTGCATGTAAGTTATATAAGCAAGGTGACAATATACAGCCTTGACGTACTCCTTTCCTAATTTTGAACTAGTCCATTGTTCCATGTTCAGACTGTTTATTCTTGACCCGCGAAGCAGGTCAGGTGGTCTGGTATTCCCATCTCTTGAAGAATTTTCCACAGTTTATTGTGATCCACACAGTCAAAGGCTGTAGCATAGTAAATAAAGCAGAAATAGATGTTTTCTGGAACTCTCTTGCTTTTTCGAAGATTCAGCAGATGTTGGCAATTAGATCTCTGGTTCCTCTGCCTTTTCTAAATCCAGCTTATACATCTGGAAGTTCTTGATACACAAACTATTGAAGCTTAGCTTGAGGGATTTTGAGCATGACCTTGCTAGCATGTGAAATGAGCACAATTGTATGGAGTTTGAACTTTCTTTGGCATTGCCCTACTGTTAATACAGTCAATATAGTCAGTAGTATAATTAACAGTAGGCCTGGTAAGTAAATTTTGTTTTTTGCATTCCACTCTCTGACCCCTCTGCCACACTGAATATATGCACACACATTCTGTCATTCAGCCATTTCTGACTCTTTGCCACCCCATAGACTGTAGCCCACCAGGCTCCTCTGTCCATGGAATTTTCCAGGCAAGCCACTGGAGTAGGGTGCTATTTCTTAATCCAGAGGATCTTCCCCACCGAGGGATCAAAGCCAGGTCTCTTGTGTCTCCTGCAATGACAGGCAGATTCTTTTTATCATTGTGCCACCTGGGAAATCCTCTTTTTCTTGGAGATCACTACAAAACAGAATACAGAAAACTCCCTTGATTCATTTCCATACTTGTGTGTCTATTTTTTAGAATGTTATAATATTCTATTGTTTTTCTGTCCCCTATGAATGGACATTGGAGTTGTTTAAAATATCTTACCATTAGAAATAATGCTACAGTGAATAATCTTGTGCCTATTTTATTTCTGAAGATGTATCTTTAGTAGAGATTCCTAGAAATGAGATTATTGAATAAGAGAACAAATTTTTTTTGAGATATTGGGAAGCTTTCAAACATCATATGTGTACATTTTGTACTCAGACCAGATATATGAGAATATCTCTTTCTAGTCTTTCCAATAGAGATATTGTCAAACTTAAATTTTTGCCAAATTGATGGGTATGACATAACATTTCACTACTATTTTAGTTTGTGCAATACTTACTATGAGGTAAGCATCTTCTTTTTAACATTTTAGGGCCAGTTGCTTCTCTTTTAATAATAAATTGTGTGTTTTTTTTTTTTTAATTTCTGCAGTTTCTTAGATTTTGTTTCTAAACGTTAGTTTTATTTATGTTATTTTGCTTTTTTCTCTTCAAAGAATCATTTAATACATATATTGACTATTCATTGCCTATCTTCTATAATCAATTACAGTAACTATAATTTTTACCTACTTCTTATTTTGATTTCATTTATGTGAGTTTCTTCTAATTCCTAGCATCAATGCCCCTTTTGGTAGAATATGCTCTCCCTGGGTTTCCTTTTAAGTCATTCTTTATTTTAAAGATATTTTTGCCTTTTTTCTTCCATTTGTTTCTTTTTGCAATCAGTCAGCAGCTATTTCAATCTTCCTTATGTTTATCCACTTTTATTCAGAATACTTGAGTTTCTGATGTGTGATTTTCTTGCTTGACCATAATTGCTTGCTTAACTCCCGGTGGTTGCTTCTATTGATTTTGTTTTCTAAATCATGGGTCACATTATCTTGCCCCTTTACAGCAAGACTCGGGAACTCTCTACTTTAGCCCATTAACATGTTTCCTTACCTTGGAAGAGTTTCCTCTCTCTCTCTCTTTGTTTTTATTTATTTTTTACTATGGTCACGGATGTTTTCAGCCTCTGAGGAATTGTTTTACCTCTTCATCCCTTTTCTCATTTCATCACCCCAGGAGATTTTTCTTCCCCCTCCATCATTGTCCCCCATCTTCCATGAGTTGATGCCAAGAATAAATAATACCTAGAGTTCTCCAAGATTCTTTCTCAGCTTTCATGCCCTAATCCCAGATGCAGTTCACTGCTTTGGGCACATGAAGGGCTGGCCCAAATGGAAAGGATTTACCTGTGCTCAGCCATGGGTATTCTGGGGTTGTATAGAGGTGATGGCACCCCACTCCAGTACTCTTGCCTGGAAAATCCAATGGACAGAGGAGCCTGGTAGGCTGCCGTCCAAGGGGTCGCGAAGAGTCAGACACGACTGAATGACTTCACTTTCACTTTTCACTTTCATGCATTGGAGAAGGAAATGGCAACCCACTCCAGTGTTCTTGCCTGGAGAACCCCAGGGATGGGGGAGCCTGGTGGGCTGCCGTCTATGGGGTCTCACAGAGTCAGACACGACTGAGGTGACTTGCAGCAGCAGCAACATAGACACCCAAGGACCCAGGGGAAAAAAGTTCAGGTGAACAGAGACTTTTTCTGTGAATTTGACTCTTTTGAATTGTAAGACATCATGCCAACCCAACAGAGACATTGGAAGTTTTTTTTTTTTGGTTTTATTATTATTATTTTTTAATGTTGATCTTTTTCTCTTTACCCCCATTTATGGTACATTTAGTCTTTTCTGCCATTTTATTAGGAAAGAAACCAGATGTGGATCTTTCTTACTTAGATTTTGTCTCTTTATGAAATTTAGTTTACTTGGGCTTTTTGTTCCCTCAGCTATTCTGGTGGGTTTTTAGAAACTGTAATTTACTTTATTTCATTATTTTTAGCTTACTGTTCCTTTTTTTTTTTTTTTTCTGATGGTTAGATTATGTCAGCTAAAAACATATATACAATCCAGAAGTGGTGGATCATATTCTATGGATTTTTTAGGACTTAATGTTGGGGAGAGAGATTCTCAGATAGCTCTGAGTGACTGCTCTGAAGAAGTAAGGCAGGGGTCAGGATATATAGGAGTTTTTACCATAAAGAGAAGGTTGTCTAAGCTTCAAAAGATTACTGTTAATTAAAGAAAATCAGACATCTTGAGTTAATGAATTTAGCACTCATCTGTGTATCGTAATATGTAAGAGTCATTGGAATCACTCTTTTGATGTTCACCCTAGCTATCTAGGGCCTGCATCCTTTTCGTTTGCATCCTGAGTTCCCTCACCCTTGCAGGGTAGCTGCAGTTGTTGAGGGCCTGGCAGTGGACAGCCCATTTTGTCCCCATCCTGCATCCCCTTGGGGCTCACCACGGGAGAGGAGGTGGATGCAGGGGCTTAACGGCTGCCTCATGCCTTGTTTACTGATACAGCAGAGAGTGTTTTTCATTCATAGGTAGAAGAAATGGTCTCCTTCAACATCTTACACCCTCTCTGAAAACTCATTAGAATTTGTTTTAAAGGATTAAACTTGCCTCTTACTATAATAGAATATTAATCTGCTGCTGCTGAATTTAGAAGTACTAAAACGCTATCTGTTGTTTTGGCTGTACTATTGGCCTAAGATTCTTTATTTAGCTTGGGTAGTAGATATCCTTTTTTTTTTTTTTTTTTTTGCTGCTAATCCATGTGAAAACTCCTGGATCTACTCTGGTGTTTATAGAAAACAGATTTTTCAGCCACAGAATACTATTCTTGAGTTAAAATTCTATGTAATTATCATTAAGCGACCAAGTAAAATTTACTTTTCTAATGAACCAAGTGTTCAGTAGTACACATGACGGAGCTGATGTCATTGTTTTTGTAGTAGTAATTAGTCATTTGTTTGGTATAACAAATGCATAAATACTTTCATGTACATTATTTCATTATATTTTTACTACATTCCTACAAGGTAGTGGGAAATGCAGCCTGCTCCGGTTTCTAGCCTGGGGAATCCCATGGACAGAGGAGCCTGGTGGGCTGCAGTTCACGGGGTCACAAGAGCTGGACACGAATTAATGACTAAACCACCACCACCGCAAGGTAGTAAGTAAGGTGAAGAAGTTAATGTTCGCAAGTCATTCAGATAGCTGCTTAACTGTCTCTTTCAAATATTTGATTTTAAAGACCTCATATTTTGTCTCTATTTAGGGCTCATCTAATACCTTAGCTTTTCAAAATAGGTAAAACAGAAAAAAGACAAAGTAAGCAAAAATATACCAAATAAGGAACATAAAAGAAACAAGTGTATCAAAAATGTATGCATAACATTTCTGCTCATTTATCATACCAGGTATTTTCTTGAAAACAAGAGTAGTAAATGAATCAGTATTATATGGGTTATTTAAAAACTAATCCCTTTGAAAAATTTGTTACTTAAGTCCAACTGAAATTTAGAGGAGTCTACTAGGTATCCTCTTTAAGACATTTATTAAAATTGTCCTTGGGGTCCAATTGTAGCTATTTCTAGGTTTAGAGTAATATAAGAGAGATCCCTTTACTATCCTCACTGAAAGGTACTAGGGGAAAAACGCAGTTTCAGTTGCTGCTACGTGAGGTACCTGAACTTAGCATTAACTGGATGCCTTCTTTGGCTGGGTATATTGAAAATTTTTCATTTATTCCTAGTATCTATTTCACAGATGAGAAAAATGATGCTTAAAGTAGATTTTAAAAAGAGAAAAACCTGCATAATGTTACACAGCTAATTAGTGATTGTAGGATTTTAATCACATGTATTTGACATAAGAGTCCCCTTGGTTTTCTCCCTAGATTAGGCAACTCAGTCATAAACAATTTTAAAGAAAGCTTTATATCTGTTTTACCAAGGGTATATTTCCTTATGGTCCTTGAGTTCACTTTAATCCTGTCTTTGCTTTTGACTTAATTGCTTTTTAAATATAGGATTAACTGCCTTCAAGGAAAAACAATTTAAACAGAACAAGTATTTGTTTATATTCAGGCTCATATATCCAGTAGAAGCAAGGAATAATAGAGGTCACCTTTTCATATACTTGTGTTGTACAGATGCAGAAAATAAGGTTTCCCAAGATCACAGTTAGGAAAGAAGCGGGCCTGAAACCAGATCTCTAATATCACAAACCTGTGTTCTTCCCAATTAAGAAAACTATATACTTCCCTTTTCCCTCAATCTCTCAACTATTTTTTTTCATAAAAATCCTGCAAGAAAATGATGAAGTTCAGGTTTTCTTCCTTACAATATAAAATAATGAATCAACATATATTATGTAATGTATGATAGTGAAGGACAGGGAAGCCTGGCATGTTGCAGCCTATGGGTCACAAAGAGTCAGGTATGACTGAGCGACTAAACCGCACTGTTGGAGTAAAGAAATTTTCCTCTACACCTCTTGAATTCTTTTGGCTGGTCTAACAAATAGTTTTGTGTGAATTCTTCTTCTTGAGGTCCCTCAAATGTTCTGACATTCCCTGCCTTTTGGGGAGGGGACCTTCCTTACTCACATGGTTAGGCTGCTGGGAACCCTGTAAAGCTATTTGTCCAGGTGGTTTTATTGATTCCACGAGGGGCTTACCAGGTGATGCTAGTGGTAAGGAACCACCTGCCAGTGCAGGAGATGTAGGAGACTCAGGTTTGATCGCTGGGGTCAGAAGGATCCCCTGGAGGAGGGCATGGCAAACCACTCTGATATTCTTGCCTGGAGAATTTCATGGACAGAGGAGCCTGGCAGCTACAGTCCATAGAGCTGCAAAGAGTCAGACATGACTGAAGTTGCTTAGCCCACTTGCAGGCATATTTCCATGAATATCACTGAAGATAAAACCCATTTGTGAGAAGCTTTTGTAAAAGCATCTAACAGGCATAAAGAATAGACTTATGGACGTGGGGATAGGGGAGGAGAGGGAGAGATGTATGGAAAGAGTAACATGGAAACTTATATTACCATATGTAAAATAGATGGCTAATGGGAATTTGCTGTATGGCTCAGGAAACTCAAACAGGGGCTCTGTATCAACCTAGAGGGGTGGGATGGGGAGGGAGATGGGAGAGAGTTTCAAAAGGGAGGGGACATATGTATACCTATGGCTGATTCATGTTGAGGTTTGACAGAAACAAATTCTGTAAAGCAATTACCCTTCAATAAAAAAGTAAATTAAAAAAAAAACTGTGAATGATAAAAGATTTTAAAATGTCCATCATTAAATATCTGTTTCACTGCAATACAAATGACAAGGATATTTGGTTATCACTGAAACATACAATATCTTAAGATAATAACTATAACTGTGACTGATAACATTATATTTGGATATACCCAAATTTCAAAAGTTTGATATGATCTTTAGAACATTTATATTAATAACATTTACTTACTTATACAATATAATCTAAGAATTTTAACCATCATTTATTTAATAAAGATGTGTATAAGAGACAGAAGTGGTACTGAGAGCAAGATTCAAGGTTGCCCTTAATAGAGCTCCACAGTTTCCTCTCTGTGAAAATGCCTGCCTTCTGGTACTTCATCCCACAGTTCTAGCCTCCTTGGCTGCCTGAACTCCCTCTTTATCTTTTCCATACCACCATACTGGTCATACAGCAGAGCTCTGTTTGGGCTGGTCCTCTCCGTGACTTGAGCTTAATCTGCCTCTGGTCAGTCGGCTAGAGTGGCCATAACATTCACCTTGTCCTCTTTCTCTCCGGGGTCACAATCCAGTGCTGGTTGTTGGCCATTGTCTGAAAGCCACTGTTTCCTATATTTTGTCCATTAGTATAGTTGTTTATGACAAGAGGTCAATTCAAATGGCATATGATCTTTCATAGGACCTGGATTCCCCCAAAGATTCTGTGTCCCCTGCCATGGTGGAGTGTGTTAGTTGTCATCTCTTTGTGCTCTCAAAGCTCTGTGTTTACACTCTGCAATTGCACACTGTGTTTTAACTTCTAATTCACGGATGCACCTCTCCTTCTGGTCTCTAAATAGCTTGAAAACAATGGTTATCTTACTCATCTTTGTGTTTTAACATCCAGCATAATATCTACACAGAAATGATTCTCAAAAAAGTACTTATTCAAGCTTTCTATTCTTGTGATTCACTTCCCCTGGTTTTTGGAAGATATTAAGTAGCAAAAAACCACATGTATATCAGAGATGGCAGAAATAGGGCATGTCTTGCCCTTTCCCAATCAGAGCCCCATGAAGGTATCATCAGTCACCAGGGTTCTGCTTTTCATCTGAACCCAAATGTGGCTCTGAATTCCCTTCTAACATGATTTCGGGTATCTCTTACCAGTAAACATATGTTCACTCTGATGTCAAAGCTTATTTGTCACTCATGAATTCAGTTCAGTTCAGTTCAGTCACTCAGTTGTGTCTGACTCTTTGCGACCCCATGAATTGCAGCAGGCCTCCCTGTCCCTCACCAACTCCCGGAGTTCACTCAGACTCACATCCATCAAGTCAGTGATGCCATCCAGCCATCTCATCCTTGGTCATCCCCTTTTCCTCCTGCCCCCAATCCCTCCCAGCATCAGAGTCTTTTCCAATGAATCAACTCTTCACATGAGGTGGCCAAAGTACTGGAGTTTAAGCCTTAGCATTATTCCTTCCAAAGAAATCCCAGGGTTGATCTCCTTCAGAATGGACTGGTTGGATCTCCTTGCAGTCCAAGGGACTCTCAAGAGTCTTCTCCAACACCACACTTCAAAAGCATCAATTCTTCAGCACTCAGCCTTCTTCACAGTCCAACTCTCACATCCATACATGACCACAGGAAAAACCATAGCCTTGACTATACGGACCTTTGTTGGCAAAGTAATGTCTCTGCTTTTGAATATACTATCTAGGTTGGTCATAACTTTTCTTCCAAGGAGTAAGCGTCTTTTAATTTCATGGCTGCAGTCACCCTGTCTCTTATACACATCTATGTTCCATGTCCAGTCCTAACTGTTGCTTCCTGACCTGCATACAGATTTCTCAAGAGGCAGGTTAGGTGGTCTGGTATTCCCATCTCTTTCAGAATTTTCCACAGTTTATTGTGATCCACACAGTCAAAGGCTTTGGCATAGTCGATAAAGCAGAAGTAGATGTTTTTCTGGAACTCTCTTGCTTTTTCCATGATCCAGCGGATGTTGGCAATTTGATCTCTGGTTCCTCTGCCTTTTCTAAAGCCAGCTTGAACATCAGGGAGTTCACGGTTCACGTATTGCTGAAGCCTGGCTTGGAGGATTTATTTCCCCTCAAGAACAGGACAATTTTGCTCCAGCATCCTAAGCTTTTGTAATATTCTATAATCATTTGAGGGAATTAGTGAGTTTGGGATTTGGTAGAGATAGGTGGGCATTGTCTTATTTCTAGGGTTGAACTTCTGGTTTTTTTCAAGACAAAGATAGTTGTTTCTGTTAGCCCTTGAATAAGGGTTTCCAGAGGGTTTATTTCTTGTCTCCTTGTGGGAGGGTCTGGGGAATTGTTGAGGAGGTAGATAACTTTTTTTTTCCCCTTTAAGATAGGGACATTTACAATGGATCTTTGGTTTTAGTCTAATTTCTGTTCTTTCATATTAATAAGGAGTTCTCTAAGTTTAACCATCAGATATAGATATAGATATGAGGTATGTGTGTCTTCTCCTTTCAGTTAGTCCCTCCCAAAAGTACCTATGACAGCTGTTTATGATGAGGACTCTCAGAATAATTTTTGTTAAAAGTAGACAATTTTATAGGGGGCTTCTCTGGAGGCTCAGATAGTAATGAATCTGCCTGTAATAGATGAGGACTGGGTTCAATCCCTGGGTCAGGAAGATCCCCTGGAGAAGGACATGGCAACCCACTCCATTATTTTGCCTGGAGAATCCCACAGACAGAGGAGCCTGACAGGCTCAAGTCTATGGGGTCACAAAGAGTCGTACATGACTGAAGTGACCTAGCACGCCACATGCAACTTTAAAGACCCATCATCTAGTTATTGACAAGTAAGAGCTTATATTATTCTCAAATAGGGGCTGAGACAAAACCTTTTTTTATGGCTTACCCAAAGATGCAAGAGGCATCTCACAAGAGACTATGTAGCCTCACGAGGTCCAGAAATTTCACCTCCAGAGCTAGCCTAACAGAGTGAAACTCTGTGCTGCTACAGGCTCTAAGAACGGTGCCATGAAAATGGTGTCTCCCTTTTCCCATGAGAATGTGTGACACCTCTAGTTATAGACCCGCTAATCTGTGACACTGAACAGCCTACTGGAAACACACATTTCTAGCAGTAATAAATAAACAAGAAAGATTACTCAGTCTTACAAAGGCCACTTATGGACTAGGAACCCTTATGACAAAATTCCTTAAGAGCTGGAGTGGCAGGACAAGGAGACTGCTGTTTGACTTCTTGCTCGGAACCCCATTTTAATCAACTGGTCACCAGTGGCATCCCAGTAAGTGCACCTTTTAGATGGCAGAGGCCAGAGAGCATATTCTCACTGTCACAAGGTTAACTTCTAAGGATATAGAACAAGACAGAAGGAAAAACCCCATCCAGTTTTTACATGAAACACCCACAAGCCTTGTTTGAACAAGTCTTACTCTGATGAGGCATGAACTCACCTGTCTGTGAGGCCAGCTCAAATAACAGATTGATCGGATCAGCTCAGTCACTGAGTCCTGTCTGACTCTTTGTGACCCCATGGACCACAGCACGCCAGGCTTCCCTGTCCATCATGAACTCCCAGAGCCTACTCAAACTCATGTTCCTTGAGTCGGTGATGCCATCCAACCATCTCAACCTCTGTTGTCCCCTTCTCCTCTCGCTTTTAATCTTCCCCAGCATCAGGGTCTTTTCCAATGAGTCAGTTCTTCATATCACATGGCCAAAGTATTAAAGCTTCAGCTTCAGTCCTTCCAATGAATATTCAGGACTGATTTCCTTTAGAATTGACTGGTTGGATCTCCTTGCTGTCCAAGGGTTTCTCAAGAGTCTTCTCCAACACCAGAGTTCAAAGGCATCAGTTCTTCAGTGCTCAGCTTTCTTTATAATCCAACTCTCACATCAATACATAACTATTGGAAAAACCATAGCTTTGACTACACAGATCTTTGCAGAATAACATCTCTGCTTTTTAATATGCTGTTTAGGTTAGTCATAGCTTTTTTCCTAAGGAGCAAACATCTTTTAATTTCATGGCTGCTGTCACCATCTGCAGTGATTGTGGAGCCCCCCAAAATAAAGTCTCTCACTCTTTCCAGTTTTTCCCCACCTATTTGCCATGACGTGATGAGACTGGATGCCATGATCTTAGTTTTATAAATGTTGAGCTTTAAGCCAACTTTTTCACTCTCCTCTTTCACTTTCATCAAGAGGCTCTTTAGTTCTTTTTCACTTTCTGCCATAAGGGCGGCATTATCTGCATATCTGAGGTTATTGATATTTCTCCCAGCAATCTTAATTTCAGCTTGTGCTTCACCCAGCCCAGCATTTCCCATGATGTACTCTGGATATAATTTAAATAAGTTGGGTGACAATATACAGCCTTGATGTACTCCTTTTCCTCTTTAGAACCAGTCTGTTGTTCCATGTCCAGTTCTAACTGTTGCTTCTTGACCTCCACACAGATTTCTCAGGAGCCAGGTCTGGTGGTCTGGTATTCCCATCTTTTGAAAAATTTTCCACAGTTTGTTGTGATCCACACAGTCAAAGGCTTTGGTGTAGTCAATAAAGCAGATTTATAATAGGTCTCTATCTGCTCTTGTTTTCTATGGTTCTTCCTCCTATGACAAAAGACACAACACAGAGAAACAAAGGAAAATAATGACCACCTCTGGGAGGAAAGCATCAGTAAAAATTGAGTGATCTCTTTACCCAATACCAGAGTCACTATGACCCAAGCCTCCCATTTCACAAATATTTTCTCCAGTTAATCTAGGTTTAGAGAGAAGAGAGGAAAAGGACTCTCGCCACTTTTTCCTTCTATCTGACCTGGCACGAGGTCAGGAAGCTGACTTGGTATAAGAACTCTTAGGGTCTGCTGACCATGGTCAGGGGGCCCAGGAGCAGTGGGGGAGGGGAGTAGGTGAGCATGGGCCAGCCAGTATCCTGCAGACCCTGCCAAGTGTCAGAGCAGGGGAAAAGTCTGCACTACCCCATTGGGTTCTTCTGGCTGGTCTAATAGTTAAACTGACACAAGACAGATTGACAGATTTTTTTTTTTTAATTGAATTTATGTGCATGGAGTTCTCATAGAACTAGGACCCCTAAAATGACCACGACAGGCTGTTTTCATATCATTTTTAGACAAAAGCATTTATTTGTGAAGATTTAACAAAACGGGTGGGGGTGCTTGTGCTTCAGGAAGCAGATGAATAAAGAAGTAATAGTACTTTTTTACAGCATTCTTTTCCTTGAATTCCCTCACTCTGCTATAAGGCCGCTTTCTATCCTCCTGGTATAGAAGGGAGGGTTTTACATGGGAGATTTATTTCTAACTTTCAGGGCAAGAAAGGAGGGTCAGAATGTGTGTGTGTGTGTGTGTGTGTGTGTGTGTGTTTTCCTTTTTAGTATTATTTTTCCCACCACCTGCTTCTCAGATAACTTTAATTCAAAATATTTAATATGCCATTAAAGCATATTTTTGATTTCCCTGCCCTGGGCTTCAACAACAACTTTCAAGAGATTTACAGGTGGCAGTCTGTAATTTGAGCATGACACTATGTTTGAAAGAGGTGAACTCACCTGGCAGCTTAATGTGATCTAATTTCCTTTGTTCATTTCACATGTAAATTTGGTTAGCTTCTTCCGTGCCGTACATACACCACCTAAAGCTGGCTCACCCTGGTCTTCACTGCCATGGTGGCATTCCACGCTGTACTCACAACCACTGGTAATTGTCAGTTGTTTTGTTTGCATATTTGCATATTGATCCTGTCTCCTCCCTGGAACATAAGACCCAAGAGAATAGGTACCTTACCTGGCTTATTCATTGTAGATCATATCCCTAAAAGAGAACTCATCACATCTCAGTTCCTTCTAAATATTACTGGAATAACTAAATGTGTTTTAAGAAAAAAGAATGAATTATTGAATAAAGGACACTTTTTCCAAAGAGGAAATACAGATGGCCAACAGACACATGAAAAGCTGCTCAGCATCACTAATCATCAGGGAAAGGCAGGTCAAGACCACCAGGAGACATCACCTCACACTTATCAGAAGGCTATCATAAAAATAAAACACAAGTAACAAGTATTGCAAGGATGTGGAGAAAAGGGAACCCATGCACATTGTTGGTGAGAATGTGAATTGATGTGGCTGCTTTGGAAAACACTACCACATGACCCAGCAATTCCCTCCATATATATATATATATATATATGAAAAGAACAAAAACTAATTCGAAAAATACTGGCACCCAAAGTTCATAGCAAGCATTATTTACAATTGCCAAGATATGGAAACAAATATGTGTCCATCAATATATGAGTGGATAAAGGAAATGTGTACATTATATATATGTATATATAAATACAATGGATTAGTACTCAGCATAAATAATAATGAAATTTTGCCATTTGCAGCAACGTGGATGAACTTGGTGGACATTATGGTAAGTGAAGTAAGTCAAAAAGAGAAAGGCAATACAGTATGATATCATTTTTATGTAGAATCTAAAAAGTACAACAAACTAGTGAATAAAATGAAACATAAACAGCCTTACAGATATAGAGAACAAACTTGTGGCTAACAGCTGCAGTGGTGGCATTACAGGGGTGGGAGGGAGAGAGGTACAAACCAACGGGTGTAAGATAGGCTTAAGGATGTATGGTAAAACACAAAGTATAGCCAATATATTTTAATAGCTGTAAATAGAAAGTAAATTTTAAAAATTATATAAAAATAAAATAAAATTAAAAAAAGACATTATCTAGTGCATTGGCAGGTGGGTTCTTTACCAATAGCGCCACATGGGAAGCCCCATGCTGAATAGCATCACTATACGTAATTGGGTTTGCTTCCCAGGTGGTGCAGAGGTAAAGAATCCACCTGCCAATGCAAGAGATGCACATTCGATCCCTGAGTTGGGAAGATCCCTGAAGGAGGAAATGGAAACCCACTCCTGTATTCTTGCCTGGGAAATCCCATGGATGGAGAAGCCTGGTGGGCTATAGTCCATGGGGTCACAAAGAGCCAGACATGACTGAGTGATTTACTGCGCGTGCACACAAATAGGATTATGATACAGTGCTTTCAGTGACTGCTTCTGTGGACCACAGACCGTTGCTTTTTCTTATAACCTAAAATTACAAAATACTTTTAACTGTTTCATTTGATGCTTATTTATTATTAACTCTGGGCATCCAAGTCCAAGCCCAATATGTGTGCATTCTCAGTAACAATATGATGAATAATAGGTAACAATGGATGAAGAATATGATTTTTAAGAAAAACAAATATGGATTTGAGAGTAATAATCATTTCCTGTCATAAAACATACAGCCAAGTATTTAAAAAGTTATTAATGTCTATTGGACATCGTTTTTTATATATATATATATATATGTTCTTTTACAGATTCTTTTCTACTATAGGTTTTGACAAGATATTGAATATAGTTTCCTAGGTCCGTGTTTATTTTATACAGTCATCTACATCTGTTCATCTCAAATGTGTAATTTATCCTTCCTTCTCAATTTCCCCTTTGGTAACCATAAGTTCGTTTTCTATGTGTGCGAGTCTATGTCTAATTCTGTTTTGTAGATAAGTGCATTTGTATCATTTTTTTAGATTCCTCATATAAGTGATATCATATGATGTTTGTCTTTGTCTGATTTCACTTAATATGATAATCTCTAGGTTCATCCAGGTGGTGTTAGGGGTAAAGAACATGCCTGCCAATGTAGGTTTGAGTTAAGAGACATGGGTTCGATCTCTGAGTTGGGAAGATCCCCTGGAGAAGGACGCAGCAACCCACTCCAGTATTCTTGCCTGGAGACTTTCATGGAGCCTGGAGGGCAGCAGTCCATAGGGTCACACAGATTTGAACACGACCGAAGTGACTTAGCCTGTGCTAAGTCCATCCACATTGCTGCAAATGGCATTATTTCCCTTTTTATAGCAAAGTAATATTCATACATATATATGTGTGTGTGTGTGTGTATACACATTCATCTGTTAGTGGACATTTAAGTTACTTCCATATCTTGGCTATTTGAATAGTGCTGCCATGAGCATTGGGGTGCACGTATCTTTTCAAGTTACACTTTTGACTTTTCTGGATATATGCCCAGGAATAAGATTGCTGGATCATATGGGAACTCTATTTTTAAGTTGTTTTTTCTTTTGGCCTAATGAATTTTTAAAAATATTTTGAATAGTTTTTCATAAGATTTCTTCGTGCCCCAAAATAAACATTAAATTTATTAACCAGAATGAGAAAATAAACATTTTTTCACTTGTAATCAGCTCTCCATCCTTGTTCTCTGGAAGCCATACCTGATCCTAAAAAACTGAGTCTCCAACATACAAGTTCAGTTGTGGAGAGAAGCCCAGGAAAGCCTAGCATGAGTTGAGGTTTCCTAAGTTGCCCTGGCTTTTGCAGGGCAAAATATTTCTTGCCACAGTCCAAAGGATATCTTTGTTCATTTAAATGCAGAACTTTACAAATCCATTCTCTGAGAAATTTTAGTCTAGATGAATGTTGCTTTAGATAATCTTTTGATTTAAATTTCTATTTAGGCTGTTAAAAATTAAAATTCAACTGAGTAAATTTTAAAGATCTTATTGACTTTATTCAACAAATCATGAATCAGGCAGCATTCAATGTAGCAGACAGAAAAGAGCTCTTAGCTGTACAAAATGCAAGACTTTTATAGTCAGAAAGAAGGGAGTTATGCTATGCAGGAAGGAGATTGAGTGTGTAATGTTACTTTCCTTTAGGGGACATTTGAGGTCTTTCAGGCTGATTACCTATCTAGTACCTATCAGGTGATTCCCGATTTACTGGTTTGAGATTCCATTTCTAGGAGAGCTGAAAGTGTGATTAAGTCTCAGTTTGGTGACCTGGAGCTTGGCATAAGCAACTCCAATTTGGGCCTATTCTTTGGAAGGAATGATGCTAAAGCTGAAACTCCAGTACTTTGGCCACCTCATGTGAAGAGTTGACTCATTGGAAAAGACCCTGATGCTGGGAGGGATTGGGGACAGGAGGAGAAGGGGACGACCAAGGATGAGATGGCTGGATGGCATCACGGACTCGATGGACGTGAGTCCGAGTGAACTCTGAGAGATGGTGATGAACAGGGAGGCCTGGCGTGCTGCGATTCATGGGGTCGCAAAGAGTCGGACACGACTGAGCGACTGAACTGAACTGAACTGAGACTTGTTTGTAACAAGATTGATATGTAAAAGATTAAGTCCTTTTTGAACAAAAGAAATTGAGAGCTCAGAGAACTCAACTTGCCTGGATAAGGAAATAGGAGAACCAGTGAGACAAAGTATCTTATACTCAGTCTCACAATGAGTGGCAAGCCAAGACTGAAATCCATGTGTCCAGATAGTATTCAGAATTACTCTTCTTCCTGTGGTACTTGTGCTGTAAAAGTGTCTGCTAAGTGTGCAAAGAGTTGAACACGACTGAGCAACACACACACACACACTTAAACACAAGGGCTTCACAAAGTTGCATTTCTTTTATGAAGTTTCAAAACCACATGAAGGCAAGAACAAGCAAAGCAAAAAATTATATGGCGATCACATGTAAGAAAGAAAGGGCAGAAATCAAGCCATATATATTGTTTACATCAAGGAAATGAATAGTTGAAGGCCTTGTCCTGGGAAGGCGCTAATGCAAAAGAGGACAATTAAAGCAATTATATTATTCTGAAAACAAAGGGAAATGGGTAGATAGCACACTGATAACATTCCTGTTAAGAAGAGAACAGGAAGGTTATACTCAAGCTGGATCAATCATCCCTCTCCTCAGTTTCTTGCCAAGAGGATGTAAATACTGAATGAAAGGATAAGCAGCCTGTTCTGAGTTAAGTAGACTGATCTTGTTTCTTAACATCTGTCTCCTCCCAAACTCAATAGAGCCATCTTTGAACAGGGAGTATGCTTGAGATTCTTCCTTTTCACTTAAAAGTGTATCATTTTGATGACTAAGAGCTCTGGAATCTAAACTAAAAGGGACCTTCACTGGTATCCAGTTCAACCCTCTTCTTTTGTAAATGAATCTCACAAAGTTAATGAAACAAACTGGAGAAAATTGAGAGTAATACGTGAGCAGAATGGGTTGTTTTTTATTTGGATAAATCAGACTGCTGTGGCTATAGAACCTGAACCATACTGAATTATTGCTGAAATTTAGAAGGATAGAAATGAAAAAAATCATCAACCCTTTTTTTTTTTTTGTACTATGCGTTCCATGATGTCATAAGCTTTCTGAACTCATTTGGTGCATACTAGTTAAATTGACTCTAGGGTAGGATAAATTAGAAAACAATTTGTGGGATGTTTGTCTACTATGAAAGGAATTTAAATAAGCTATAATATTTATGGCCTCTCTCTTCTCAAAGCACTTGGGTGCCTACATCCTTCCCTATTTCAGAGTTTTATGAGACTGAGTGCCTAACTTTGTATTAGTGTTTTCATTTTGCAGATATGGAGAATATACCACAGAGGGGAAATGTTTGAACTTGGTTAATTTTTCCCTTAATTTTGCCTTATATCAGTCCAATATTTAGTGATTAGATACAGCCTAAAGTAAAAGTAAATGTCGCTCAGTCGTGTCTGACTCTGTGACCCCATGGAGTGTAGCCTACCAGGTTCCTTCATCCATAAGATTTTCCAGACAAGCATACTGGAGTGGGTTGCCATTTCCTTCTCCAGGAGATCTTCCCAACCCAGGGATCGAGCCCAGGTCTCCCGCGTTGTAGGCAGACGCTTTACCGTCTGAGCCACCCAACTATGGCCTTTATAGAAATGATGCCTCTGACAAATGGAGCTAGGAGCATACCTGAAAATATTTCCCCAGGTTTTTTTTTTTTTTTTTTTTCAGCTTCCATTTTAAAAATACTTGGCTTCAGTTATGAGGTCGGGGTTAAAAAACAATCTGTTTCATAATATGAGATACACAGGCAGTTACATCTATGCAAATATATGTGTGCATTCTTGCTGAGTCTTGTCAGACTCTTTGCAGCCCTATGGACTGTAGCCTGTCAGGCTCCTCTGTCCATGGGATTCTCCAGACAAGAATACTGGAGTGGGTTGCCGTGCCCTCTTCCAGGGGATCTTCCCGACCCAGGTATCGAACCCATATCTCTTATGTCCCCTGAATTGGCAGGTGGGTTCTTTACTACTTGCGCCAGCATCTGGGAAGCTGCAAACATACACACATATATAATTTAATATTTACAGTTTATAATGACAGTGGGAGGAAAGAGCTCTCTGTGTTACACATACACACACATCTCAACTGTTGGTTCTTGTAACAATTTTATGTATCAACTGATTAGGCTGTAGTATCCAGTTGTTGGGTCAGATACCAGTCTAGATATTTTTGTGACAATATTTTCTAGATAAGATTAACGTTTAAGTCAGTGGACTTTGAGTGAGGCATACTACCTCCGTCCCCATCCCAATAATGTGGATAATCTTCATCCACTCAGTTGAAGGTTGTAAAAGAAAATACTTAGGTTCCTGATGGATGAAAGAATTAAGTCTCCTGAGTCTCAGACTCAAGACTTAAGATTATACCATCAACTTCTGCCTGAACAGTCAGCCTACTGGCCTGCCTTGCCGATTACAGACCTGGTTGTCTTCACAATAGTGTGATCCAATTCCTTAAAATAAATATCTCTCTCTCTCCATAATTGTGGTTATGTTATATTAGATTGGCCAAATAGTTTGCTTGGATTTTTCGTAAGATCTTACAGAAAAACTCAGATGAATGTTTTGGCCAACACTACAATAGACTGGTTCCAATTGGAAAAGGAGTACATCAAGGCTGTATATTGTCACCCTGCTTATTTAACTTAGATGCAGAGTACATATTGTGAAATGCCAGGCTGGAAGAAGCACAAGCTGGAATCAAGATTGCCAGGAGAAATATCAATATGCAGATGACACCACCCTTACAGCAGAAAGCAAAGAAGAACTAAAGAGCCTCTTGATGAACATGAAAGAAGAGTGTGAAAAAGCTGGCTTAAAATTCAACATACAAAAATGAAAATCATGGCATCGGTCCCATCACTTCATGGTAAATAGATGAGGAAACAATGGAAACAGTGACAGACTTGATTTTCTTGGGCTCCAAAATCACTGCAGATTTTCACTGCAGCCATGAAATTAAAAGACGCTTGCTCCTTGGAAGAAAGCTATGACCAACCTAGACAGCATATTAAAAAGCAGAGATATTACTCTGCCAACAGAGGTTCATCTAGTCAAAGCTATGGTTTTTCCAGTAGTCATGTATGGATGTGAGAGTTGGACCATAAAGAAAGCTGAGCACCGAAGAATTGATGCTCTTGGACTGTGGTGTTGGAGAAGACTCTTGAGAGTACCCTGGACTGCAAGGAGATCCAACCAGTCTATACTAAAGCAAATCAGTCCTGAGTATTCATTGGAAGGACTGATGCTGAAGCTGAAACCCCAATACTGTGGCTACCAGATGCAAAGAACTGATTCATTGGAAAAGATCCCACTGAGGGAAAAGATTGAAGGCAGGAGGAGAAGGGGATGACAGAGAATGAGATGGTTGGATGGCATCATCAACTCAATGGACATGAGTCTGAGTAAGCTCTGGGAGTTGGTGATGGACAGGGAAGCCTGGCGTGCTGCAGTCCATGGGGTCGCAAACAGTCAAACATGACTGAGGGACTAAGCTGAACTGATATTATATTACATTATATCATATTATATTTTATGATATGATTACATTATATCAATTATATCGTACTATATCATGTTATATCATATCATTTCAGTTCTTCTGGGAACGCTGACTAACATAATTTCCAATTTTTGAAAACAAATACTGTGAATTTAGTGCACAAAGTAGCTCAAAGTTTGGGAGTAAATTTGTATCTGAATTGCAATGATCTTTAAACCTGAGCTCTAGGCTATGAAGATCTGCAGATGCTCTTAGAACAGTTGTCCATGCTGCAATTGTTGCTGCAAATACTTGCTTACTACCAAATTTACACATCCTTATTATAGCTAGCCTCTAGGGAATTTCTTTCCTTTCCAAGGCACTCCATCATGTACTCAAACAAAAACAACAAAAAACAAAATAAAAATGTGCAATGATTTCAGCTGTGATAACCTGGGAGGGATATACTTCTCTATTGTATTCCTTAGTCTGGTTTTGTGTTGACTCTATTTTGGCACAATTGGGGTTCTGCAAGACCAGGAGCGTGCACACACACACAAGAAGTGTGAAAATATCCAATTTCTTATCATACCACTGTCTATTTATATGTACTTTCTCTTAATAATCTACTCATTTCTATTTAAGGACATATTTGCAAACACCCAATCCTCTTAATTCTTTAAGCAAACGGAGTTCTATTAATACTACAAGCTCAGCTGGGAAACACAGCAGTTAGTCTCCAGGCTACTGTTCCTAAGTCTCCAGTGTCCTAAAAGCTCAAACTTCCTGCTCCCTCCCCTCTCCTCATAAGTATTTACCATGTTCTGTGGTGCTCTGAGCTTCCCAGAACTCTGCTGCAAGCCTCCTTTGTTAATAATATTGTACTAAGATTAATGAAACCAAGATGCATCTGAAGTCTTCTTCATGCCACCACACACACCCCACGTAAGTAGTTAAGGCTGCTCAGTGTAGTTCAGGATAATAACAATGATTAAAGGGA
This sequence comes from Cephalophus harveyi, assembly GCA_006410635.1. Lineage (NCBI taxonomy): Eukaryota > Metazoa > Chordata > Mammalia > Artiodactyla > Bovidae > Cephalophus > Cephalophus harveyi. The sequence goes on along the minus strand of SJYT01050946.1, from coordinate 29,311 downwards.
GGAAATCAGTCATAGAAGCAAAACAAATGGGAACAAGGAAGAGGTTTTAAAACAAAGGAGAGAAAAAGGGTTTTCTATGTACTTTGAGCTTTGCGCCTCTCACACAAGTGTCCCCAGTCCAGCTTCAGTAAAGCTATAACAGAATCCACCACCTATTCTAAGGCAGACTCCAGAGGTTACAGGAACTTGGCAATCCCTCTCTGAAAAATGCACAGCTCTCTCTCCTCAGTAACGGCAATGTGGATGCATCTTTTCCTTGAAAGAAAACTAAAGCTCGTATGAATCAAGACAAGCATTCATGCCTCATCAAACAAAAGCACAGTTTATGAAAATGTAAATGATCATATATTCATTTGGTAAATTAAACATGACACATCCAGGCCCATGACTTGAAAGCATTGTGGTTTAAATGGAAATGAACAAAATTTATTTGGGGAGAGAAGAGAGAAATTAAGGAATAAAACACAAAATACAAATTGTTTGGAATGCTTTGAATGTGAGTCTCCAAAACAAGATATAGAAGGCAGATATAGAATGCATTTTGTCAAGTAACACTTTTGTTTATAAAAATTTTGAAGGTCTAGGCTTTTCTAGTGCATGTGTTGCAAATTTTGTAAGGCTAATCTTTAAAAAAAAGTGACCAGAATTCTGCAAACATTTTCTTTTACTTGGACTCATTCCCAGACCTGAATTGAAAAAATAGTATGAAATCCTACTCGCCCTTGATAATACTACTGAAAAATCAACTTCTTGAAATTTTATCTTGCTCCCCATGAAGAAAACCACCTTCTCTTTTTGCTGCCTGTTAAACTGAATTTAGTGTCTATAATGAGTATTTGTCAGTTGTCTTCGTAGGATCTATACGTCATCACAACATCCTGTCATTTCCACTAACACACACACACACACACACACACCTTTCTCTAGTCATCAGTGTGGTTGTTTCCTATGAGTGATATACCTGTTTCCCCATTGTCAGCCAAGTAGTTTGGGACATTTTACCTAAACCTAGGCTCTAAGGATTGGGCAGCATTCCCATCCCTTTAACCATAACTGTTGGTTCAGTGATTTACACAAGAGCACAGTAACAGAGTAAATCTTAGGCTTTGTTTGATGACCACTGAATGAAACAGTTTTTTTTCCCACAAAGGAAATAGGAAAAGGGTGACGTGAGACTCCAAGGCTCTCTAGGCCTTTTTTGATCACAAAAGTGTGGGTGGGTGAACTTTTGGAGAAGGAGCTTCTGGCAATAAGAATGATCGTATTTAAGAAAGAGAAACTTGTTTTTTAGTGCCACTGGATCAGTTCTAACTGAAGTCAACTCTACATTTTTACTTTGTAGTTGTATGGGTCAGTAATTCTCCTTTTTGCTTTGTTCTTTTTAATTCTCTATTTTAATGATTAATAGAATAAAGTGTACTAAATGAAAAAAGAAGTCCATGACTAGACAATACATGTTTGTCTCCTGCATATTCATATCTCCATTTGCCCTCTTCATGAGCTCTTTAAGATCAGAAATCCTATTATCTATCTTCTTATCCCCATAAGTTTGCCAAGCAGAATGCTTGACCCATAATTAATATTCAGTAATTATTGTTTAATTTAATTTAATCTTTATCAAAGCTCCCTGTTTTTCTGGGAAACAGAATTCCAGAAAAACATCTACCTCTGTTTCACTGACTATGCTAAGAACTTTGACTGTAGATCATAACAAACTGTGGAAAACTCTTAAAGAGACGGGAATACCAGACCATCTTACCTGCCTCCCAAGAAACCTGCATGTGGGCCAAGAAGCAACAGTTAAAACCTTGTATGGAACAACTGACTGGTTCAGGATTGAGAAAGGAGTGCGGCAAAGCTGTTTGTTGTCACTTTGTTTATTTAACTTATACACTGGGCACATCATAAGAAATGCTGGGCAGGATGAGTTACAAGCTGAAATCAAGATTGGCAGGAGAAACATCAACAACCTCAGATATGCAGATGATAACACTCTAATGGCAGAAAGCAAAGAGGAACTAAAGAAAGTCTTGATGAGGGTGAAGGAGGAGAGTGAAAAAGCTGCCTTAAAACTAAATATTAAAAAAATACTAAGATCATGTCATTCGGTCCCATCAGCTCAGGGCAAACAGAGAAGGTAAAGCTGGAAGCAGTGACAGATTTCCTCTTCTTAGGCTCTAGAATCACTGCGGTTGGTGCTGCAGCCATGAAATCAGAAGGCAATTGCTTCTTGGCAAGAAAGCTATGACAAACCTAGACAGCGTGTTGAAAAGCAAAGACATCACTTTGCTGAAAAAGGTCCTTATCATTAAGGCTGTGGTCTTTCCAGTGGTCATGTATGGTTGTGAGATCCAGACTATAAAGAAGGCAGAGCGCCAAAGAATTGATGCCTTCAAACTGTGTTGCTGGAGAAGACTCTTGAGAGTCCCTTGGACAGAAAGGAGATGAAACCAGTCAATCTTAAGGTAAATCAACCCTGAATACCCACTGGAAGGACTGATGCTAAAGGTGAAGCTCCAATATTTCGGTCACCTAATGTGAACAGCCAACTCATTGGAAAGACTCTGGTGCTGGGAAAGACTGAGAGCAGAAGGAGAAGAGGGTGTCAGAGGATGAGATGGCTGGATGGCATCACTAAGCAATAGACATAACTTGGGCAAGCTCTGGAAGATGATGATGGACAGGAAAGCCTGGCATGCTGCAGTCCATGGGGCCATGAAGAGTTATATACAACTGGGTGACTGAAAAACAACAAATATTCTCTTTAAAGGGAAGAATGGAGAATCTGAAACCTGCTCCTTTAATTTAGATAACATTGAGTCACTGGGAACACGGGCTCTTTCTTGAAGTTTAGAAGCAAATCTATGCCTCTAGTTGTCTTCAAGATAATTAAGATATAAAGCACAGAAAGTGTTCTGTGCTCCACGCCCTTCTCCTTTGCATGGGTATACAGCATAATTCATTCTGGACAAGATATTAAATCCTTAAGTTACTGATAGAAAGGATTTTTAGTTTAACCTTTTATTGCTATGAATGAGATTTAATAGCTGGAATTCATAGGCTAGTATTACCAAAAAGGTACAATGTTGAGAAAACTTCTCTTTATAATGACCATCCTGAAAATATATCAGACTCCCTGCTCAGGAAAATTACTTTGTCATTCACATGGGTAGAGTATATTCAGAGATATCATAGAAATGTGGAATAAAAGGAACCGTTTGAACTAGGAGACTATCTGGTCTTCCCTTCCTTCATTCTTTCCCTCCTTTCTTTCTCTTTTAAGTTCATGTGTGTGTGTGTGTGTGTGTATGTGTGTGCATGCATGCACGTGTGTGTGTTAGTCACTCATTCATGTCTGACTCTTTGCAACCCCATGTGCAAGCTCCTCTGTCTCCAAGTACAAGCTCCTCTGCCCATGGAATTTTCCAGGCAAGAATACTGGAGTGGGTTGCCATTTCCTTCCCCATTTAAGTTCATATCTACATTTATTAAAAATCCTAGGTTCAGTTTTCATGTTCTACTTTTACTTTATTTGACATCTTTTTTTACAAAAATTGTGTTGGAGTATAGTTGATTTATAATGTTGTGTTATTTTCAGGTGTACAGCAAAGTGAATCAGATATGTATATATCTTTCTAATTTAGGATTTCCACATACTATTTACTTTAAATGAATTATTCCCACCAAATAAAAGGTTTATGCAAAACTACACACAAAAATTATTAGGAAGATTATGATAATGGGAGAGAACAGATAGGATAAAGACTTATGTGCTCTAGGCACTGAGATAAAGGTTTAAATTGAGGGTAATTTCATTGAGTTATCAGATTTAAAAAGTTTTAGGTTTGGTAAAAAGAAACTAAATTACTTCTAAAAGTATTTGTTGAGCAATTACTTTATGCCAGATGTTATACTAAGCACTTACTTTCATTAACTCATTTCATCTTCACAGCAACTTTTTAAAGTAGTTTCTTTACTTATATCTATTTTACAGGTGAAGAAACTAAGTTTCTAAGAAATTACATATCTTGCCTGAGATCACAGAGCTAGCAAATAAAAGAGCTGAGATGGAAAACTAGGCAATCAGGCAAAGGACTATATCTGACTTTATCTTACTTGATTACAGGAGGCAGCGTTCATTCCCATATTGGTCTGATTTAAAGTCTGTGCTTCCCGTAGCTTCCTCGTGCTTTCTCAGTCAAGTCTGACTCTTTGCAAGCCCAGGGGTAGTAGCCTGCCAGGCTTCTCATTCCACGGGATTTTTTCCAGGTGAGAATACTGGAATGTGTTGCTATTTCCTCTTCCAGGGGATCTTCCTGACCCAGGGATTAAGCTGGAGTCTTCTGCTTCTCCTGCATTGCAGGCGGATTCTTTACCCCTGAGCCACTGGGGAAGCCCTATGCTTCCCGTAATCGCCCACTCAAGTCCTGTGGTTCAGAAGTTTTGAGTTTTTCTTCCCATTTTACCATAAACAGTGTGTCCTCTAACAAGTTGGCTAACCCTGAGTGGTCTCAATAAGCTCATCAGACTGAGTTTTTTTGATGTTGAGTTGTATGAGTTCTTTGTATATTTTGTTTATTAACCCCTTATCAGATTTATCATTTAGAAATATGTCCTTCCATTCAGTAGGCTTCCTTTTCATTCTGTTGATGGTTTCCTTTCTTCTTTTTAGTTTCACAGAGTCCTTTTTTTTTTTTCACTTTTGCTTTTGTATTCCATTCTTGAGACAGACCTCCCCCAAAATATTGCTAAAACTAATATCAAAGTGTACTGCCTATGTTTTCTTCCAGGAATTTTATAGAAAGAATAGTTTATAATACTATTTAAAAAAACTGTTTCTCTGAGGTATGTTTACTTAGAAATAGCATTTGAGTTTGCTGCCAGTGAAATGGAATTGGAAATAAAGTTATTTTTACTATTCTTTTCGTATTTTAAGGATATGTACTTGGTTGCTTCAACACCTTTTGACAATTGTGTCTGCAGCAAGGCTTTCTCTATTCCTTCATTCATTCACCCTCAAGCCTATAATATATGTCCTAGAGTGTTTTAGGCCCTAAGAACATAACAGGTGAAAATGGCAGTCTCTGCTCTCATGCATCACTAATCTAGTGCATAGTCTGTGGTTGAAAAGGTCTAAAGATTTTATTTTATTATCTGCTTCAAATGTGATGAGAATCCTGTGAACTAATTGTTCCTTACCTCAGGTTATTGCAGATGTATTTAAAATGTGATGTGATCATGAACAGAAAAATGCACACTTTTCTTAATGTTTTGGTTCATGCACAACATATAATGACACAAAAAAGCCCATCAAAATCATACAGAATGCCGTTTCAGCTGATAAGTTTCTTTCTCTGGATACTAAAGAATTTTCAGTGAAGTCCCTTCCTCTCCACTTCTTCCTTTGTATCACCCATGGACGTAACATATTTTCCAGTATCATTACTATTTATTTTAATTCCTGCCTGTACCTTGACCTGATTTTAATTTCAAGCCCACACATTTCTTTGCCCCCACCTTGACCTACCTTCTCCTTCCCTGCAGATGTTAGCTTTTGTAATAGAGAAACATCTATTGCTAATGTGTAGCACAGTGTCTGATGTATAGTATTGGGGCTCAAATAATATAAGATTGAATGCAATTCAATTTACGTGACTGTAGTTGGTCCCACTGAAGCCACAAACCACTTCTAGAACTGGAATATCTGAGGAAGAGCAAACCACCCCAGATATCCCAACTGTTGAAATCTCTGCTGTAATTGTCCTACTGCTTTCGTGCCTTAGCTTTTCCCTCCTGCAAAAGTGCATTGTTGCTGAGAGGAACTTGACTGTCAGCCAGAGACAGTGAAAGCTCTTTGTCTGTCTCCAATCCTTAGCAGCCTTTGCAGGCAAATGCAAGCTTCTTGCTGTGTTATGGATGTGATTCAACTTTCACCTGGAACAAACAATTCAGGAGGTGAAGGAATAGTCTGCACACCTGCTCGTTCTCACTCTGTAGCACCAACAACAAGGACTGCTGGTGGTGAAGGCTTTGTGAATTAAATGGACATCAGTCTACGGCAGGAAAATCCTCCTCAAATTCTGACTCCCAAGTAGGGCTTTTTTTCCCCTTCTCTCTTGAAGGTTCTGCTTTGTCTCTAAACTACCAACTCAGAATGGAGAGAAAACAGCTTTTCCGGCTTGGATGGTTTGACTGTATAATATAATCATTAAATGTCTTAAAACTGGTCTGAATTTGAAGGTGTTAGAAAATTCACAGGAGACCATTCTTTGTGTGATTCTGAAATTATTTTCAATTACAGATTAGAGCATTGCAGTGTCTGTAATATCATTTAATGAGGCATAATGCTTCCTTTTGTCATTTTTTTCCCCTTGATTGAGATGGGCACTCTTAAGCCTCCTGACAGATTCCAGAATGCTGACAATCACCACTCTAGCAGATGAGAAAGAGCACAACGATGCTGCAAATGAGTGCCAACAAAAGTGATAGATCTTTAAAATAAACTGCAGACGGCACCTAAATTGGATGTAATTGGAAAGTATTCATCAAATTTTGAATTTGGACTCAGTAGTAACAAGAAGTACTAAAACACTGCATAAGAGAACACTAAAATAGAAGTCAGGAACTGTGTATACATATATGGAGGGGGAGATGTGACAAAAATATCCAATGGCTGCTTTTTCCAGATCTAGAGAATATTAATATGCAGGCTATATATTTTGTATACCTGAGTGTCTGTGTGTGCTGCTACCTATGATGTTTTGATCTCCTTTCCTTTAAATATCTAAAAAATGTACTGATAACCACGTTTAGGAACAGATATTATATTAACAGTAAGATGTACAAACAAAAACTTCAGGAGTAAATTCACCTCTCATTTTTTTATTTTTTGAAGACACCTGAAAGTGAATATTTTAATAGATAATAAATGGTTCATTAAGTTTTCATACATCCCATGGGGTTTTTCTGAGTTTTCAAAATGATTAGGAATTCCGTATTTCTTAATCTTTTGGTAGATGGTTGAAATTGATGTGCATAGAAAAAAAAATTTAGATCAGAAAAGCATGATGGGTAAATCAAAGGCTTGAAGAGGAAGTAAGCAGAGAAGAAGGGAAAGGAAAACTTTATGGATGACAGAATGGAAAACAAGAAACGGTGAACGGTTGCAGTGGAAATAATATATAGTATATGGAGGAATGTAGTAGGATCCAGTGTTAGAGGGCAGGTTTTAGACACAGTCCTGATGGTCACTGAAGAAGTCTAATATCGTAGTGGGAGATAGGTAAGTGCCAACATGAAGGGTGAGGCTGAGTCAGCAACCAAATTCCACTTTAGAGGCGGATGTGGTCAGCCACCTCTGTAGAGTTGGAAATGGCTTGAGATTGAATGATTGCTATTGTTGATCAGTTGCCCAGGCATGTCTGACTGTTTGTGACTCCATGGACTGCATCACACCAGGCCTCCATGTCCCTCACCATCTCCCAGAGTTTGCCTAAGTTAATGTCCATTGCATTCATGATGCCATCAAGCCCTCTCATCCTCTGATGCCCTCTTCTTCTGCCCTCAATCTTTCCCTGAATCAGGGATTTTTCCAATGAGTCAGTTCTTCACATCATGTGACCAAAATACTAGCGCTTCAGCTTCAGTATCAGTCCTTCCAATGAGTATTCAGGGTTGATTTCCTTTAAAATTGACTGGTTTGATCTCCTTACTGTCCTGTAACCATGATTTTTTTCTTTTTTTCAATTCATTATTTACATGAGTGGCAGAAATCTCAGAATGATGTTTAACTATGAAAGTGGTTTATTTTTTCTGTACATAAAAACATACCCATTTCATGATTAGAGATGAGGATTGCAGCATCATCCAGGAGCGAATTTTACCATTTTCAACATATCATAAAGATTTTTATCTTGTACGGTTGCCCCCATTCCAGTGAGACGATATCCTTTCCAGCCTCTCAGAAAGAAATGAGCAGAAAGACATCCTATAGCCTTTAAATACTATTTCCTGGAAGTTGCCCAGCCACTTCTGTTTACATTCTTTAAGCCAAAAATGGCTACATCTATCTGCAAAGGAAAAAGGGGAAGGTAGCTTTTGTTCTACTCAGCCACATGGTTACATAAAAACTGTGTAAAGGAAAAAGAGAAATATGCTCAGTTGCTCAGTCATGTCCTCCCCTGCAACCCCATGGACTGTAGCCTGCCAGGCAAGAAATAGAGCAGAAGGGCATCCTCTGGCCTTTAATTGCTATTTCCTGGAAGTTGCCATGGAACTTTCCAGGCAAGAATACTGAAGAGGGTTTTCTTGCTTGGAGGATAGATACCATATGAAAAATAATGATTTCTGCAATAATATATAGAATATTTTTTTCTGTTATTGACATTGACAATGTCAGATCTTTTCATATAAATGATGGATTTAATCAAAGAAAAAGACCCATCAGGAAGAGAGGCAAGTTAAGATCTTCTTGGAAAGGTTCTTTGTTAATAATTCGTGCCCATGCTAGAAGAATGGAGATAGAAAACTCCAATCCATGGACAAGATAGGGGTAAGAACATTTGGTGGTTCTCTGGTTGCAAACTATAAAAGAACAGAATTTAATAGTCATTCTTATTTTTCCAGGCTAGTGGTGGTTATCTGCCTATGGCAATGATCATAAGAGAATTAGGTGGATAAGGTGACATGTATTCTTGCCTGGAGAATCCCATGGACAGAAGAGCCTGGCAAGCCAAGGTTCATGGGGCCGCAAAGAGTCGAACAGGACTGAGCAACTAACACACACACACAGGTGATGTAAGAAATGCCTAAGGGACATTCGTGATGGCTAAATATTCAGGTGCTTGGGATGCAGAGGTAAACAATGCAAGTGCCTTCCCCTGAAGGAGATCCTACATATAGTAGAAAACACTCAGCTGAGTGCATGAGTTGTACTTTTAATAGAAACATGTGTCTTCATCACATGTTAGAGTAGTTTCATCTCTTAATTATATATTTTTTCAAGGGACACACTTTCTTTTTGAGGAGAGCTTTCTGCAGCCTCTAATTCCCTTTTGTAATTTTACCAGCTTCTGCTACATCTCTACTAAAATGAGATTTCACTGTGCTTTTTAAAAATTCCTTAAGTTTTTCTGCAGTATAAAGTCAAGTCTTTTTCTTCAGAAAGATACATGAAACCTAAAAATTCTGAACCACAAACTCTTAAAAAATGTCTTTTTGAAAAACTGTTGACAACAACGTGGAGAAAAGGGAACCTTTATATACAGTTGGTGGGAACGTTCATTGGTGCAGCTACTGTGGAAAGCAGCATGGAGGTTCCTCAAAAAACTAAAACTAGAATTACTGTATGATGTAGCAATTCTACTGCTGGGTAGATATTTGAAGAAAACAAAAACACTAATTTGAAAATACACATGCACCCCAGTGTTCTTAGCAGCACTATTTATAATAGCGCAGGAATGGAAGCAACCCAAGGATCCATCAACAGATGAAAGGATAAAGGAGATCTATCTGTCTCTATATACAGGAGACCTGGGTTCAATTCCTGGGTTGGGAAGATCCTCAGGAGAAGGGAATGGCTGCCCACTCCAGTATTCTTGTCTGGAGAATCCTGTGGACAGAGGAGCCTGGCAGGCTTCAGCCCATGGGGTCACAAAGAGTAGGACACAACTGAATAACTAACACACACACACACACAATGAAATATTACTCAACCATAGATGATAATGAAATTCTGCCATTTGCAATGTGTATGGACCTAGACAGTGTTATGCTTAGTAAAATAAGGCACAATGAGAAAGACAAATACTGTATGTTATCAACTGTATGTGGGATCTAAAAAATAAAATGCATAAACAAAACAAACTCACAGATACAGAAAATAAGCTAGTGATTTTCTTTCACTTCAGGAAATTTTCTTCTGCATATTATTGTTTCTCTCTGTGGTCTTTATTCTCTTATTGTGAAACTCCATAGATGTCCTTTGGAGCCCCTAAATCTATATTTCTTCTAAATTAACTACTCCCATATTTTCTATCACTTTTTTCATTCTGACTCTGTATTCTGAAAGGTTTCCTTGATTTTCATCTCTCAGTTCTCCAGGTAGGTAATCAAGTTCAGGATTCCATACAAATTATAATGATGATCATACTTTGTACTCACTGGATCTCTTATTTTTTTTTTTTAACAAGAGCATTATTACTTTTAATTGCTGCAATATAGATATAGATAGTTGGGTTCCCTAGTGACTCAGTGGGAAAAAATCCACCTGCACTACAGAAGATGCAGGTTCGATCCTTGGGTCAGGAAGATCCCCTGGAGAAAAGCATGGCAACCCACTCCAGTATTTTTGGCAGGAAAATATCATTTTTGCCAGAAAATCTCCCTGACGGGGCTACAGTCCATGGGATCACAAAGAGTCAGACACAACTGAAGCAACTGAGCATGCACACACACACAGATAATACTCTTTTAAATTAAATTTTCTTCCAGGTTATTGTTTGTTCATCTGGAGAGTTCTCTTTAGCATTGTTTGTTTATTTATTCTTTTTTTTTTTTTTTTTGTCTAAAATCTCTGGTAATCTTTGCTGCTGCTGCTGCTAAGTCGCTTCAGTCGTGTCCGACTCTGTGCGACCCCACAGATGGCACCCCACTGGGCTCCCCCATCCCTGGGATTCTCCAGGCAAGAATACTGGAGTGGGTTGCCATTTCCTTCTCCAATGCATGAAAGTGAAAAGTGAAAGCAAAGTCGCTCAGTCGTGTCCGACTCTCAGCGACCCCATGGACTACAGCCCACCAGGCTCCTCCGTCCATGGGATTTTCCAGGCAAGAGTACTGGGGTGGGGTGCCATTGCCTTCCCCTGGTATCTTTAGTTGATGATTTATTTGTTTTTAAAGGGAAAGTCTGGGCTGATTAATGTAGGTGGTGGGCATTGGTTTCTTCTGTAGTTGGATAGACAGTTTTCCCCAGGTAGCCTCTCAGATGAGAGAAAATCATATGCCTGCAGAATAAAAGCACAAGATATAGGTCTCCAGAGTGTCTAGTTAGGTACTGAGCATGTGGAATTTTCAGAGATAGGCAATCCCACACCTCCTAGTCGGAGCATTTAGCATGCATCAATCTCAATGCCACCTTAACATACTAATACGGCCATTAATATTCATCTCCATGCAGTTTAAAATTTGCAGATAAAATGAGTTGGCCAGTACAGAGAAAAAAATATGCCCAGAATATAGTTCTGCACTATTTATTTCAATTACAGGTCTGAGGTAAGAGTCCCAATGTCACCAATACAGAGAGTTGCAAAGGGACATTTAAAGGAGAGCTTCATACAAGGTTTTCATGAATTCTGGAGGCAATAGTGTCTGCAAAAAGAGAATGTGCCTGGGGAAAGGTGATGGAATGGACCTTTTCTCTCTGTCTTGGGAGTGTAAAATGAATTTAGGATTCAGGGAAAAGAGAATAGGGACAGATGAACAATTCACACATGGAATATTAAGTACTTGGGAAATAGGAACCCAGTCCCTCTCCATTTTTACCTTCCCTTCCTCTCAGGGAATCTCAACTCTATCACTGAAATAAATAGGGTGGAAGTACACTTTGGGAGCATTATGTAAGTCTGGCCATGTTGCCCAGCTTCCTGCCTCCAGGCAGAAATCGAGTTAAATAATTCTGGACAGATGGATGCCTCGCTTTGGAAAGCAGGGACACAGTTAGGAGTGAGGATGGACATAGAAGCAGCACTTCAGCCTGTTTCCATCTGAAACTAGTGAATTTCTTGTTTTGTACAAAGGCAGTAACCGTGCTGTTCAAACGACTGCATGATTCTATGGTAGTAGGTGGGCTTCAAGCACACTCTATTTCCCATATGGGCCAGGTCTATTATATTTTAAGGCTAAACATGTTGCCTGGTGTTGTTTTGGAAGTAAATCACTTTTCTCGAGGGTGGTACATATGTGTGTGCTCAGCCACTTCAGGCGCATCTGACTTTTTGCAACCCTATGGACGTTAGCCCATCAGGCTCCTCAGACCATGGGGATTCTCCAGGCAAGAATACTGGAGTGGGTTGTACAAGTTCTTTCTCTCATTGTTACCCTTCAGATAAATGCTCTTTGTTCCATAGGATGAAACAGATAATCTCTTCCTATCACTTCCAAGGTAATGGGTATTCTTATTCTAAATATGAAAGTGGAAGGGCCGAAAGAAAGAAAAAATCCTACATTTTCTACTTGTACCTCAATCTGTAGCTCTCTCACATTAGAAAGGGCAGTAGAACACAAGTAAGCGATAATAACACGGTTATGGAGATATCACTAAGTGGTATTTAGAATAGTATTTTAACTGTGATGAATTACACATGAGCATTGCAACTACCTTAAAGCTGTTGGTGAAAACCACTCACTCACCTAAGCAAAGAGAATGCTACCAAGTGATTGTTTCATAATAATATCGGTAAAGTTCTAGGGGAAGTCATAAGAGAATAAAACATTACAGTTAGAAGCTCCATGAATTACAAAGATCCCCTTTTCTAGCACTGTTCGGTAAAGAATAACCATGTTACTAGAGGTCTTTGTTGTTTAGGATCTTCTCTGATGTTTAGGTTCTTCTCTGAGGACTCAGGGCTTCCCATATGGTGCTAGTGGTAAAGAACCCACCTGCTAACCCAGGCGACATAAAGACATTCAAATTCAGTCCCTGAATGGGGAAAATTCCCTGGACAAGGGCATAGCAACCCCCTCCAGTATTCTTGCCTGAAGAATTCCTTGGACAGAGGAGCCTGTCAGTCTACCATCCATAGGGTCTCATGGAGTCAGACACAACTGAAAACACTTTATTGCTTATGGCTGTAATATTTTTAGCATTTTTATTGAGATATAATTCACATGCCCCAAAGTAGGCTTTTTAAAAGTGTACAATTCAGTGATTTTAGTATATTCACAGAACTGTGTAACCATAACCTGTATCTAAATTTTGAACATTTTTAATACCAAGTAGCCATTATTATCCACCAAACCACCATCCTAGGTAACAACTGATGTATTTTCTTTCTCTATAGATTTTCCTATTCTGGACAGCTCAGATAATTTTCAGATATAAAACTTTCTGTTTCCAAATATGGTTTGTCAGTATTTTGTTAAAATGTTTCATCATCTTTTTTTATGAAGGGTGTTGACCTATATAGTTCTCTTCTTTTGGAATATCTTTTCCAGGTTTTGTTATTAAAATATTAATGCATAAACATGGGATGGGAAAGATAACCTCTCTTTATATTTTTGGAAGACTTTGATTTTAATTGAATAGGAACTATTTTTTTTGAAGGTCTGGTAGAATTCACCAGCCATATGGGCTTGGGCATTCCTTCACGGAAGTTTTTAAATTATTAACTCAGTCTCTTTAGTTGTTATGTTCAATTCAGACTTTCTGTTTATTTTGAAACAGTCTGTTAGATGGTATCTTTTAGGAGTTTGTCCATTTCATCTAAGTAGTAGTTTATTTCATTTGCATACACGTTATTCATGGTGTTCCTACAGAATCTTTATTGTTTCTTTAAGATAGGTAATGATTTTCTTCTTTCATTCCTGATTTAGTAATTTGGGTCTTCTCTTTTTTCTTGGTTGTCTAAGTAGATACTTGTCAATATTGTTCATCTTTTCAAAGAATAAGCCATTGTATTCATTGATTTTTTAAAATTGGTTTCTTATCTTTTATTTCTTCTTCAATTTTACTATTTTCTTACTTCTGCGCACGTTGAGTTTAGTTTCTTATCCTACTTTCTTTAGCTATTAAATTAGGCTATGAATTTGAGGGTTTTTTAAAGATAGGCATTTATACTGAGTTTCTTTCTGAGCACTCTTTTTCTTGCATTCAATTAATTTGGTATATTGTGTGTTAATTTTCACTTTTTTCAAGGTATTTTCTAATTTTCTTTTTTTTTTTTTTAACTCAGTGAATCTTTGGAAGTGTAATTTTTAATTCCTACATATTTTAGAGTTTCCTAAATTTCTTTCTGTTGTTGATTTCTAATTTAATTCAATTGTGGTTGGAGAACATACTTTGTATAATTTCGACCCTTTAAGTATATTGAAGTAAGATTTAAGGCCTTATAACTATAAACTTTTTCATTTCATGATGTGTGATTTTTCCTAGCAGGCTTCGTAACTGCTTTTAGCTAAAGGATTACAGCACTAATATCAGTATACTGATATATCAGTATACTGTTATTGACATATGCATCAAAAAACCTGTTCTCTTACCTCAGTTTTGAAGAATAAGTTTGGGCAAGTCATTTAAGTTCTCTGGACCTTTGCATCCTCAGTATTGATAGCTAATATTTATATCAATGTCAATCATAATATATTAAATAATAAGCTTCTTTATAGCTGTTATGTTAGTATATATATAGATNTCTTTCTGTTGTTGATTTCTAATTTAATTCAATTGTGGTTGGAGAACATACTTTGTATAATTTCGACCCTTTAAGTATATTGAAGTAAGATTTAAGGCCTTATAACTATAAACTTTTTCATTTCATGATGTGTGATTTTTCCTAGCAGGCTTCGTAACTGCTTTTAGCTAAAGGATTACAGCACTAATATCAGTATACTGATATATCAGTATACTGTTATTGACATATGCATCAAAAAACCTGTTCTCTTACCTCAGTTTTGAAGAATAAGTTTGGGCAAGTCATTTAAGTTCTCTGGACCTTTGCATCCTCAGTATTGATAGCTAATATTTATATCAATGTCAATCATAATATATTAAATAATAAGCTTCTTTATAGCTGTTATGTTAGTATATATATAGATAGATATGTTATATCTACTTCTTTTTCCTCTTCTTGAAGAAACTGAAAAATATTTTATTTATTTAATCTTAATTAATAACCAAATTGTTTACTGCTGTGTGTGCTCTCTCACTAAGTCATGTCTGACTCTTTGCGACCCCATGGACTATAGCCCACCAGGCTCCTCTGTCCATGGGATCTTCCAGACAAGAATACCGGAGTGGGTTGCTATTTCCTCCTCCAGAAATTGTTTAATACATGTACTCAAAAGCTATGGACTGGAAGTTCATTTACATTAGTAACTTGCCTGTTATGTCTTCAGAGCATGAAGATCATATATATTAATTAACTGAGAAAATATAGTTATAGACAAGAAGAGCTGGGGAAGGGTATGGTCTGTTTTATGAATGGGTTTCCTTCATGACCTTTGCCCTATATATAATAATCAAAGATAGCTATAATAACAATATATTGTGGAAGTTATTTTATTTCTGATGGCGAGTATAATTAGTGAAACACTTAAAAAAAAATAATGTCCAATAAAGAGGACTACGCTCTAGAGGATAATTAACCAAAGTTTATTAGAGACCCAAGGTATCTACCAAAGTGAAGATAAAACTTGAATTTCATACTGCTCATATCTCCCAGGGTAAGTTCTGAGAGCTTACCCCTTAGGTGAAAATATATTTCTCCAGATAATTAGCTTTCATTGAGCTCCAATTGCTTTCTCTTCCCAAGCTTACTGACTGTATTTATTTTGCTCAAATGTGTAATTTCAAGACAGTAAAGTCTCCTTTTCACTTGGGGTGTCGTTATAAGAATGGCAAAAGCGTCAAAGTTTTACTAAAGGTACGTCTCCCCATCCATATCCAGAGAGGAATTTGTGTTTATGGAAGCAGAGATATAATTGGAAGTCATAAGCAACTGACTAGGAAATTAGTTGTCAAAACTTATTACCGAGTCACTTTGCTGTACAGTAGTAATTAACACAACACTGTAATTCAACTATTGTTGTTTAGGCACTAAGTTCTATCTAACTCTTTTTGGAACCTCATGGACCACAGCCCACTGGATTCCTCTGTCCATGGGATTTAGCAGGCAAGAATACTACTTCAATAAAAAATAAATTTAAAAAAATTTAAAAACAAACGTGCTTTTTCTATTAACTAAGCAAGTGAACTCAGACAATTTCTTTAACTTTTTGGGCCTCAGTGTTCCCTATCTTTAAAATAAGGAGCTTGGAAGGAGTAATCAGTAAAAAATCATGTTGAATTTTTTTTTGACTCCATAGGAAATGGGAGCTTTAAAAGAAAGGATGACTCTATTTCTGCTTTAAAAGGGACCTGCCTCCACTTAGGAATCCAAAGGGCTTTTCATTTGTTTGTTTTTTTGTTGGTTGTTTTTGTTGTTTTGTTTCTTTAGCTGAGTGATAAACAACGGCAAACAAATAAACCAAAAGACCCTCACCAAAGTTAGTGACTCTTTGCACCCCATGGACTGTAGCCCACCAGGCTCCTCTATCCATGGGATTCTCCAGGCAAGAATGCTGGAGTGGGTCTCCATTCTCTTCTCCAGGGAATCTTCCCAAACCAGGGATTGAACCTGGATATCCTGAGTTGCAGGCAGATTCTTTATGATCTGAGCCCCCAGTATGCCCTAATAATTACAGTAGAATGCTTCAAAGGTGAAGATTAAGTCCAAAAGCTTGTGGATCTTTAAGGAAAGTGTGTCTTGTCTCTTTGGATTTCTCTGGAAGCACCACAAACAGGTGAAATGGGGTCTTGTGGAACTGTGATGGTTGCAGCTTCGCAGCAGTGTCCAGAATGCATTTGCCACTGGTAGGGATCTTTGGTGGGAAAGCTCATACAGCAAAACCAGCAAAATGGATCCACATTCTCTATGTGTGGTATGGATGAAGTCATGCAGAAGCTTTCACTTACAGGCAGATAGCTTTGCTCAGAGGAGAGAATAATATAAAGTTCCATGCTTTCCAAATAACACAGTTTTCCTGCGTTTGAATTTTAGTACCTAATGGTTATTTCTTGAGCCATGTGTAACATTCTTTTGTTTATGCCTTGACAAAAATATAGAGAAAAAGTTAAGACCCTGATTTGCTGAGAGATTCACGCTACAAAAAGTTAACTGGATATTAGCAATGATCCTCTGAACTTGTCAGTTTAATCTAGATAAATAAATTCATCCAGAAGCAAATAAAACACATACAAACCAAAAACTAGGCAAATGAGAGATAGTATGGACTCATTCTTTTCTATTTTTGACTGGATTTGTTATAATATCGATATAATTGATAGATAAAACTACCTATATTAAGTTATATTCCACACACTTATTAATCAAAACATGCTTATTGAGCAATAATTAGGTAATGCAATCCTGAATACTATAATTCTAAAATCATTATAATATTAATAATTAAAAATGTTAAGGCAGAGTTGAGGAGAATAGGTGCCAGTTTTGCTTGTCTGGGTTCATTCCAGACTCTGTCGCTTACTACTTGTAGACCTTGAGAAATTTGTGTAACCAACCCCTTTTTATTCAGTTTTCTCACCTGAAAAAATAGGTTAATGATATTATCTACCTAATAATATTGATGGGAAGATTAGATAATTTAAAGTATTTCAGCAATGCCTGGGACACTCAATAAGTGCTAGCTAATATTATTCATCTTTTTATCCCCTGTAAAGCCTTCCTAAATGATTTTCCTACAGTAGGGTTTTAAGCAGAATTTGTTGTAATGAATAGAAAATGGCTGAAAAAAATTTATTAGGAGACTAACCCCTTTTATGCTTCCCTGGTGGCTCAGCAGAAAGAATTCACCTGCGGTGCAGGAGCTGCAAGAAACATGAGTTTGATCCCTGGATCAGGAAGGTCCCCTGGAGAAGGGCATGGCAACCCACTCCAGTATTCTTGCCTGGAGATTCCTCTAGACAGAGGACCCTGGTGGGCTGTGGTTCATGGAGTCACAAAGAGTTGGATACAACTGAAGCGACTGAACACACAACTGTAATATAAATTTTGTATCATAAATTTCAGATTTGTATATTTTTTTAAAGAATGATATCAATGTACTATTTAATGGTGAAGGGTGGTTAATAATGCATAGAATATACTTTCTCTCAAAATGTGACTGGCACTGGAAAGGTGTGCTAGAATCCAATTTTTATTTTTCTGATATTTGTTGCTACCGTAGTAAGGTACATCTCAAAGGCATTCATTAAGAATGAAACGTTAACACTTCAATTCAATTGATATTTAGTGAGTTGACAATGAGTGATAAAGATCTGCTATGTAAAGGCTTATCTCTCTCTTAGGAGTGCTTTATGGAAAATTGCCAACTGACCATTGAAGGAGATGAATATTTGATAACTTTTGTAACGTATCTTGGAAACTAGACTGTGGAAGTGCTGATGCCTAGTTTGAGAACATTTCCCCAGGTAGCATATGAAGAACTAAAATATGAGTCTCATCTATGTTATCATTTTGCAAGACAAAGCCAAATTGGTGTAGGAATTTGCCTATTCAGAAGTACAATACATCTTACCAGGAACACTAGTTTACTTGAGACTTGTATTCCTGATAGTAACCTCAGCTTCATTACACAGAGTTTTAGGGACAGATTCAAGGTAATATCTTGTTTATTTTGTTCTGTTTTTGTCACAGTTGTGTGATCTTTCCTAGTTACTGGGAAAATTCCTAAGGTGCCCAAATACCAAGATGTAATCTCCTGGTCATTACTGTTCTTTCCCTTTTTGTGAAAGTAAGGACTACAGGCAGCTGCCTGATTGCTCTCTAGGCTGAACCAGCCCTTCTTCTGAATCTCAGGCTGCCAATCCAAGTACACCTGTGAAGAAATTAAATATAATGTTTATTTCAAGTGCAACAGCTTGAACAAGTATAACAATTTTATACTGGTATTTCATTCTTTGACACTCATATCCATTCGTTGGGCAAGTAACTTACTTTTTTTAGATTTTAAATTTTTGCATGTATTAAAATGGAATTTCAAACATGAAGTATGGGTTCTTTGACTGGAACATACACTAACGGTCACCCATCCCCCTCCTTTCTAAATTGAGACATAAGACTGGAGAAGAGAAGGAAACTTTACAAGGTCACCCCTGTGAATTATCAGCAGAACTGATATCAAAATACAAAAGTTTTCAATAGAAATTCAGTATCGCATCTGTTGCTCAAAGCTTATTTCATCTCCACAGTCACCTTTAGATCTAAAATTTGCAGAATATCCTTCAACTCTGTCTCCCCGGAGCACTATATTTTATCCCTAGAGGCAGAGCTTAAAGGTCAAGTTCTTACTGAAACTTTCCCCAGTACCGTTAAGCATTGATACGGATTCCATCTCTGCTTCTCTAGTATTTGATTCTTATCTCTGTCATAGTACTTAGCTTATCACATTTCAATTATTAATATATTAGTCTATCTCCCCAGTTGCACCTGGAATGTTTTTGCTGTCTAAATCTCTGGGGTCATTTTGTTACCTAACTAGGTATAGGGTGCTTAAAATGTTTTCTGAATCAATGAATAAATGACGTCCTTTCCTGGATCTGAGACTAGGTATTTTCCTAGCTTTCCTCACCAGTGCTACAAAGCTTCCCTAAGAACTTACGGAAAGAGTCAAATTCATTCAGTCAGTAACTTCATAATGAAGTACTTTGTCCTTTTGTAATGATTCTTCCAGTGAAACACTATTATGCAATTTGTCTAATTCAAGAGACACAATGGACTGCTATATTTTTAAAGGGAAATTGATCTACTATTACTTTTACACAATACTTTCAATTTCTGGAAAAATTTACATTCATTGTCTCATTTGGTGTTCACAAGATCCCTGTAATATAGATGAGCACAGATCCTATAGGATTCTCACAGATGAGTTCATTAAGACAGATAATCCAAAGGATATCATTTTGAATTAAGGTTTTCTGACTCCAAATTTAGTTCTCATTCAATTCCAAATGGTGCCCTTTTTAAACATTTGAACATTCCATAAAAATAAATCCTTGAATGGATCTGTTCTCTAAGTCACTAAAGACTTTGGGTTGCAAAGTGTTGAAGCCCAGCGCAGAATCGTCTAGAGATATAACTTCAGGCATTCTTAGTTCCAGCCAGTCAAACTAGGTTACCAGATATAAATACTTTGCTTTACTCATCGTTTGGACCAATTCCTCTCTGTACATATTCATGTGTGACTCTTTTTGGCCCCATGGACTGCAGCCCTCCAGGCTCCTCTGCCTATGGAGTTTTCCAGGCAAGAATACCAGAGTAGGTTGCCACTTCCTACTCCAAGAGATCTTCCTGACCCAGGGATCAAACTCACCTCTCTTGCAACTCCTATATTGGCAGGTGGATTCTTTACCACTGCCTCTACCTTCAAAGTCCAGTTCCTCTCTGAATTGGCTTTAAAATTGAGCAACCTCTCCCCACAAGAAATTGTAAAATGACTGTGAACAACTATACAGTTATAACAACTTGGCAACCCAAGGAGTGGCAGTCAGTGGCCCAAGATCTGACAGTCAGCGGCCCAAAGTGAGTCATGTGCTCATCACAGACCCAGTCACTGCAACTGTAAGAACAGAGTCCTGTGATTGATGTCAAGTGGATGACGGACTAATTCCTGGAGCCTGTTGTGGCATCAAACCCAAGAGAATGGCCTCAAGTAAAAGTGGAGGAGAGCTTCCACCATGCAAATAGAAGTGCCAATTTCAGGAGAAGAAGGAATCAATACCAAGCTAATGACAACAGCAGCTGCTACTATCGCATCTGTGGAAGTTTCAGATGTTATCAGATGGAACCTTTCTGATTTTCTTTGGGAATCACCGTTTTGTGGGTAGGTCAATCCAATAAATGTTAAGAAATTGTGGGTTGAGTAACTTGAATATCAAGTAAAAAAAACTAAAAAAGTCACCTTGTTCAGACATGAGATCTGAGAAAGCCTAGCTTATCTATTTGCTATTCCAAAAATAAAATTAGGGTTAGGGTTAGAGAAACAATTAAAGAACAATTAAAACAAACAAAAAAACTGGCTGAGAGATTGCAGCTGTGCATGAGAGGGACAGATTCCCTTTTGCCTGGTGTATCATCAGCAGATCTGTTGGCTGAGTTGTACAGTATCTATTATTTTTAGCTATAAAGAAGGTGAAGAGAACATAACTGGATTTCCAGATCACGGCAAGTGTTATGACATAATCACCATTTGTTAATATCTTTATTATTGTGTATGAATAAATGATACCCCTCTATAGAAAAATCCTTCTATCACTTGAAAAGCAAGGCAGGTGGATTAGGGCATCATCAATAGAGAATGAACATGGAAATCCCTCCATGCCTTTCAAGTTACCTTTCAAGAGCACAATAGAATTTTTAAAATAAGAAGTATGAGAATTCCACCAAAGGTGAAATATTATCCTTGTCCTTTGTTAATCATTACCAGGATTGAGGTTGAAGATGGAGCATATATCATATACATATTCTATTTTAATTCTACTTTGGTGGGAAGGTCCTTCTAAATGTGAGGAAGTTTTTGTTTAAGCAGATCTTTATAGAAAACCAGCTTGGAACTAAGGAAATAAAGGACTACAGTAAAAATTTTGTGATTTGGAGTCATACCGATCTGGTGTCATTGATTTATTCACGCAAAAAAAGATTCGTTCAGCACCTGTTCTATGGCAGGCAGTGTTCTTGTTTTTCAGTTGCTAAGTCATGTCTGATTCTTTGCAACCCCGTGGACTGCAGCACTCCAGGCTTCCCTGTCCTTCACTATCTCCCAGAGTTTGCTAAGACTCTTGTCCATTGAGGCAGTGTTGCCATCCAACCATCTCATCCTCTGTTGACTCCTTCTCCTCCTGCCCTCAAACTTTCCCAGCAACGGATCATTTCCAATGAATAATAGACAATGTTCTAGGTGCTAGAAATGAATCAGATAATGTAACAGAGAACATCCCGGCCTTCAAGCAAATTACAGTTTAGTATAGGATTTGGAAAATTTTTTGTAAAGGTCTATTGTAATAATTTTGTTTTTGCAGGCCAGGTGGTCTCTGTTGCAACTGTTCAGTTCTGTCATTGTGGCGCTAAAGTGCCATCAGTTATACATAAACAATGGGTATGATTGTTTGCAAATAAAACTTTATTTAAAATAACAGGCAGCATGTTTTATTTGGCCTATGGCCAAATTTTGACAGTTCTTGGTCTAGTAGAACACTGGTTAAGGTCTACTGTTTAATTAGGTACTATTTATTCTTCCAAATTTGTTATTACATTTTAAATGCTATTCACAGCAGCCACTTTACAGAGGAATTGCAAAGGTAAATGGAATAATGCATAAAACATGTCCTAAAACTTCTGAAGGGAACTTGATAAATATCACTTACTGTTGAGGTTAATTCCTCATTTTAGACATTTAGAAACCAGGAAGCTAGGGAGTCCCATACCAAGTGCATCCTGCTCTTGGTGATCTTGTTTCCTATTTTCTTCCCCCTTGGCTGCAGTGGGTCTTTGCTCTGGCATGTGGGATTTCCCTAGTTACAGAGCATGGGCTCTGGAGTGTGTGGGCTTAGTTGCCCCATGGCCTCTGGGATCTTAGTTCCCTGACCAGGGATTGAATTCATGTTCCCTAAATTGGAAGGTGGATTCTTAACCACTGGACCACAGGGAAGTCCCAGCTTCCCTAGTCCTTTAAGCTCTGTGAATAAAAATGTTTCAGTGTATAACCCTGTAACTTTGACAAACCAGAATCATTTTTATCCCAATTTGACTTATATGGATAAACATTATTAGAAAACAGATATTTACTTTGATTATAAGCATGACCTTAGCAAAAGTACACTAGGAAAAAGTTAGACACTTCCTTTTATTTGATATATGATGAGTAGTTAAAACAATGATTTAAGAACAGCCATCAGCCAAGTGACCCATGAAGTAACCTTTAATTCTCTGCACTGCATTTGGAAGAAATATGAATGTCTGGGAGTGGAAGAAAACAGTCATCACAGAAAACTGAAGAAAATGTGGGAGAAAAAGGCTTCTTTCCATTGTCATTTAAATTGTTCCAATAAATCAATAAATCATCTAGTAACTGAAAAAAAAAAAAAAGGCTAGCCTGGTTGGTCAATGACTATGTGCATGCATGATATGTCTGGATTTTCTGTTTGAAGCAATGTGGAACACACAAAAGGCACACAAAGGATGCATAAAATGCTTTCCTTATAGGTTGGAGGATTCTGGTCAGATAGATAAGAGGTTTGTTAGCTC
Organism: Cephalophus harveyi; assembly: GCA_006410635.1. NCBI lineage: Eukaryota > Metazoa > Chordata > Mammalia > Artiodactyla > Bovidae > Cephalophus > Cephalophus harveyi. The sequence goes on along the minus strand of SJYT01050946.1, from coordinate 6,239 downwards.
ATTCGATATGTTTACTATTAGGCAGGTTTACTGCTAGGCATTGAGGACAGGGCAGTGAATAAAAAAGACAGATACCCCTCCCCTCCTGGAACCTGCATTCTGGTGAAGGTTCTAGATGCCTAATAGAATACACAAGATTTCTGAAAAGTAGAGTATGCTTGTGGAAAAAGCATAAAGAAGAGAGAGTGAATTGGGAGAGTGCATTTCTAAGGGCGAGGATTGTAGTTTCTTTTTTATATGTGTGTTTCTTGCTTGAAGATGGTTAAGGAAAGACTTAACCATCTCCCATGCATACATATAGTATTCACGTATGGATAAAAGAGCTGGACGATAAAGAAGGCTGAGCGCTGAAGAATTCTGAACTGTGGTGTTGGATAAGACTCTTGAGAGGCCCTTGGACTGCAAGGAGATCCAACAAGTCCATCCTAAATGAAATCAATCCTGAATATTCATTGGAAGGACTGATACTGAAGCTGAAGCTCTAATACTTTGGCCATCTGACGTGAAGAGCCGACTCATTGGAAAAGACCCTGATGTTAGGAAAGATTGAAGGCAGGAGGAGAAGGGGATGACAGAAGACAGTTGGTGTCACTGACTCAATGGACATGAGTTTGAGCAAGCTCTGGGAGACAGTGAAGGACAGAGAAGTCTGGCATGCTGCAGTCCACAGGGTTGCAAAGTGTTGGACATAACTGAGCAACTGAACACAACAAAAAAACCTTACTGAGAAGGTGACATTTGAGAAAATGTTTGTAGAAGAAAAGAGAGTGGGCCTTGGGAACCACTTTTGGATAAGCAGATTGAGGGTGTGTGTTAAGTCGCTTCACTTGTGTCTTGACTCTTTGTGACCCCTTGGATTTAGCCCACCAGGCTCTCTGTCCATGGGATATTCCAGGCTGGAATATTAAAGCAGGTTACCCTGCCCTCCTTCAGGGGATCTTCCTGACCCAGGGACCGAACCCACATCTCTTATGTCTCCTGCATTTGCAGACTGGTTCTTTACTGCTAATACCGCCTGGTTGAGAGAGTGAGTTGGATAATTTGTTTCTAAGGGGTGGTGGATGTAGTTGTTTTTTTTTGTGTGTGTGTGTGTATGTGTGTGTGTGTGTATGTGTGTTTTCCTTTTGTTTCTTTTTTAAGGATCGTTAAGGAAGGACTTGCTGAGAAGGTGACATTTGAGAAAATGCTTGAAGATGAGAGACTGAGCCTTGGGGACCACTTGTAGATAAGCAGATCAGGCAAAACAAACAAGTGTAAAAGCTCTGAAGTGAGATCATTCCTCCCTTCTAGAAGCAGCAGACAGGCCATTGCATCAGGAGGCTCAGAGCAATGGAAGGGGAGAGTAGGTCATAGAGGAAAGAGCGACATGCAGTGAAGCCTGGCTTGTGTGGGGCCTTCGGGGCCACTGGAGGGCCTTTTTCTTCTACTTCTAATGAAACGGGAAGTCGCTAGAGTGTTCTGAGCAGAGGAGACACAGGCTTTGGCTGAGATATTATAAGGATCAAAGGGGCTTCTGTGAAATCAGAATGTAGGGAGATGGCAGGGAATCCTGAGAGCTAAGATTACATCGTGAGGATATGAAACACCAGCTCAGGTTAATCTAATACTGCTACTTTGTTTAGTGGGACAAAAAGAAGATTCTTGAATATTAAGCATCCACCCACAGTTGTTACTTTCATTATTAACTGGAAGAACATGATTTGCTGTGGTTTCCAGAAATCAAAACAACTATCCAAAAAGCTAAATTTACTTCAAAAAATGATAATAAAAATGAAAAAGAATAACTGCCTTCTCGCCCTGCTGGACATTCATCCTTGAATGTCCTGGATTAAAAATGAACAGGCTTCCCCTGGCTTCCCTGGTGGCTCAGATGGTGAAGAACCTGCCTGCAATGCAGGAGACGTGGGTTCGATCCCTGAGTCGGGAAGATCCTCTGGAGAAGGGAATGGTTATCCACTCCAGTATTCTGGCCTAAAGAATTCCGTGGACAGAGGAGCCTGGTGGGCTACAGCCCATAGGGTCACAAAAAGTCAGCCACAGCTGAGGACTAACACTTCCACTTTCCCTTGACCTTGGGAACTGTGGATCCCAAATTTCCCCCGGCCTCAATGGTCTGGACCATTTTTTCTCTCCTTCCTTTACATCTCTAGCACCCTCTTAGTAATGCTTTCTATCAGTGAGCACTCCCTTTGGAGCTGGGCAGCCAGACTCTTGCAACCTCAGCTGAGAACTCCAGCTGCAGCTCACACCCTCAGCTGAACAGGCCCTGACAGTGCTGTTGTGAATTACGGGGGTCTAAAGCTTGAAATTCCTTCCTGCCAGCGTCTCCAGCTCAGCTGCTGAGCTACAGTGTGGGCTGCCTCTGCTGGACTGTGTCTCAGTCCCTTCGCCTCCAAGCGCTGAAGGCTCATCTCGGGCATGCATTCGGTGTGTAACAGCTCTATGGAGCCATGGAGGATTGGGCTTAGCACTTTCCCACCTGGGCTCACACACCAGGATCTAAAAGTGGGACAGGAGAGAGGCTGGTCTGACAGATTCTGTCTGACTCTTGTTATCCCTAAGTGCCTGGCCTAGCACGTTTTCTACTAGGTTTTGTGCATGTGTGCTGAGTCACTTCAGTCATGTCCCACTGTTTGCGACCCTATGGACTGTGGCCTGCCAGGCTCCTCTGACCACGGGGGCCTCCAGGCCAGAATGCTGGAGTGGGTTGCCATGCCCTCCTTCAGGGGATCTTTCTGACCCAAGGACCAGACCTGTGTTTCTTATGTCTCCTGCACTGGCTTTGCTTCTTCTCTAGTCAAGGAGTTCCGCTTTACCATCTGAGCCACCAGGGAAGCTCTCATCTTTGCTCCTCAGATCGTACTAACACTTCCTCAAACTGACACTTCTTTGGACCGGACCCATGGATCATGTGCCTTTAAATCCCTGTTGTTCTGCATCGTTGTTGATGCTTAGTCGCTAAGTTGTGTCTGACTCTTTGGTGATCCCATGGACTGTAGCCCCACCATTTTGCTCTGTCCATGGGATTTCCCAAGCAAGCATACTGGAGTGGGTTGCCATTTCCTTCTCCAGGGGATCTTCCAGACCCAGGGATCGAACCTGTGCCTCTTGCATTAGCAGGATGATTCTTTACCACTGAGCCATCTGAGAAGCCCATAGTCCTAATAAGTTCTAATAAGAGAGTTCTTATTAAAGGGAATGAATGAATGAATGTCTCAAGCTATTTGAAAAGCCCTACCAAGAACTTCCCAAGCTTTCTGTTTATGCTTAATTATTATCATTGTTTAATCTCCTGAATACATGAAAATACTTAATTTTGTCCATGTTGGCAGTATAGCCTTACCTTTAATATAATCACCATTTATTTTTGAGGGGATGATATACAAGGTGTGAATGTGATTATGATCTACACATATTTCAAGAATAGAGAAGACAGAGAAAATTTTCTTTAGGTAGCAGGGCTTGAGCTCGACAATTAAAGAAGCATAGACTTGAAGCAGAGGGAAAGATTTTCAGATGAGAAGAGAAAGAGAAACAAATGAGTGTAGGGATGAGCCTTGAATATGAAGGGTAATAAGAGTGGTGAGGATACTCATCTAATTGTAACCGGTGATGGGGAGCAGAGAGAAGGAAGGATAAATGAACAAAGTAAAGCCAAGCTGTGTGTGAATCTTTGCCTGTATTCTCCCCTCTGCTCCCTTTCTAGTCTCCTCATTCTCCAATAGTGTCCCTATACTAAACGGAGTGAACCGAGATAATGATGGGATTAACCCTTGCATACTTGTATTTCATATCCATGTTTTAACTGCTGACACCTTTCATCTCTTTTCACTACTTCTGCTCCTACAATCTATGTTTTTCCACTGAGCTGCCATGATGATCTTTGTAGACTATAAATTAGATGTTCTCTCCTCTGCTCAAAAACCTCTAATAATCACTTTCCATTTTTTTTATATGCATTATTTAAAATTTTTTTTTCCATTATTGTTCATCATAGGATTTTGAATATGGTTCTCTGTGCTGTACAGACTTTGTTGTTGATCCATTCTATGTACAAAAGCTTACATCTGCTAACCCCAACCTTCCACTCCACCCTTCCTCTAGCCCTCTCCCCCTTGGCAACCACCAGTCTGTTCTGTGATTCTGTTTCTGTTTTGTAGACAGGTTCATTTTTGTCATATTTTAGATTCCACACATAACTGATATAATACATTGTCTATTTCTGATTCACTTCAACCTAGTTTGATGATCTCTAGTTGCATCCCTATTGCTGCAAATGGCATTATTTCATTCTTTTTTATGGCTGAGACTATTCCATCGTATCTGTACCATGTCTTCTTTATACATTTTTTGTTGATGGACATTTGTTTCCATGTCTTGGCTATTATGAATAGTGCTGCTCATAGAGGTGATGAACATAAGGGTGCATGTATCTTTTTGAATTATAGATTTGTCTGGACAAAACTATATATAGTTTTGCCCTGCTCTCCATAGTGCCTGTACAAACTTACATTCCCACCAATAGTGTAGGAGGGTTCACTCTTCTCCACACTCTGAACAGCATTTGTTATTTGTACTTTTTAATGAAACCGTTTGACCACTGTTGAGGTGGTATCTCATTGTAGGTTTGATTTACATTTATCTAATAATTGCCAATGTTGAGCAACTTTTCATGTGCCTATTGGTCATCTGTGTATCATTTTTGGAACAATGTCTACTTAGTCCTTCTGCCCATTTGGCAATTGGTTGTTTGTTTTTTTGTTCATTATTTATTGTAGTTGCTAACATCCTTACAATGGCCCTCATGGTGAAGGTTTGGGTTTTATCCTGGGAGCATTGGGAGTCGATGAGAAAGTTTGAGCTGAGTAGTCTAACAAATCCATGCAGCTAGACCAACATGCATCATCTCCCCATCACACATTCTCATCTTGTCTTCTGAACTCTCACAAAATAAATCAATTCAAAAGGCTTTAGCTGGTAAAGTGAAATTCTCAACATCCCGGGGGTGAACCAAGTGCCTTTTCACAGCTTGGGTGTTTGGGTCTGGAGGTGGGCATTGCCTGTGAAAATGGAATCAAGTCAGCCATAGTCTAAGCACCATATGCTGCTGGTTCACTGTCTGGTTACCCTGACTGGGTCCATTTGGAGAAGGCAATGGCCTGTACTCTTGCCTAGAAAATCCAGTACTCTTGCCTAGAAAATCCCATGGACGGAGGAGCCTGGTAGGCTGCAGTCCATGGGGTCGCAAAGAGTTGGACCCTAACTGGGTCCATTAGTATGAAGCACAAACAAATCCTGGATGAACAAGACTGGCCATTTTGTCACAACATCTGGTGGGGGAGCCCCAGATATTTTTATCTTACTCTCACCCAGATGTTCAGCTCTCCTGACACTCAGCTTTTTCTGGCAGGTGAAGCAATGGAGAATGCCCTGGTGATTTGAGGAAAAATGATTTCTTTTTCAGCTCCTTGCAAAAATAGATTCAGTTAAGTTCAGTTCAGTCGCTCAGTCATGTCCAACTCTCTGTGACCCCATGAATCGCAGCATGCCAGGCATCCCTGTCCATCAAAACTCCTGGAGTTCACTCAGACTCACGTCCATCGAGTCAGTGATGCCATACAGCCATCTCATCCCCCGTCGTCCCATTCTCCTCCTGCTCCCAATCCCTCCCAGCATCAGAGTCTTTTCCAATGAGTCAACTCTTCGCATGAAGTGGCCAAAGTACTGGAGTTTCAGCTTTAGCATCAGTCCTTCCAATCAACACCCAGGACTGATCTCCCTTAGAATGGACTGGTTGGATCTCCTTGCAGTCCAAGGGACTCTCAAGAGTCTTCTCCAACACCACAGTTCAAAAGCACAATTCTTCGGTGCTCAGCTTTCTTCACGTCCAACTCTCACATCTATACACAACCACTGGAAAAACCATAGCCTTGACTAGAAGGACCTTTGTTGGCAAAATAACATATCTGCTTTTGAATATGCTATCTAGGTTGGACATAACTTTCCTTCCAAGGAGTTAGAATCTTTTAATTTCATGGCTGCAATCACCATCTGTAGTGATTTTGGAGCCCCTAAAAATAAAGTCTGACACTGTTTCCACTGTTTCCCCTTCTATTTCCCATGAAGTGATGGGAGCAGTGGCCATGATCTTAGTTTTCTGAATGCTGAGCTTTAAGCCAACTTTTTCACTCTCCTCTTTCACTTTCATCAAGAGGCTTTTCAGTTCTTCTTCACTTTCT
>SJYT01050945.1:95659-105783 GCA_006410635.1 Cephalophus harveyi | reverse complement strand
GAACCTCATTCCATAGTTCTTCAGGCACTCTATCTATCAGATCTAGGCCCTTAAATCTATTCCTCACTTCCACTGTATAATCATAAGGGATTTGATTTAGGTCATACCTGAATGGTCTAGTGGTTTTCCCTACTTTCTTCAATTTGAGTCTGAATTTGGCAATAAGGAGTTCATGATCTGAGCCACAGTCAGCTCCTGGTCTTGTTTTTGTTGACTGTATAGAGCTTCTCCATCTTTGGCTGCATAGAATATAATCAATCTGATTTCGGTGTTGACCATCTGGTGATGTCCACGTGTAGAGTCTTCTCTTGTGTTGTTGGAAGAGTGTGTTTGCTATGACCAGTGCATTTTCTTGGCAAAACTCTATTAGTCTTTGCCCTGCTTCATTCCGCATTCCAAGGCCAAATTTGCCTGTGACTCCAGGTGTTTCTTGGCTTCCTACTTTAGCATTCCAGTCCCCTATAATGAAAAGGACATCTTTTTTGGGTGTTAGTTCTAAAAGATCTTGTAGGTCTTCATAAAATCGTTCAACTTCAGCTTCTTCAGCATTACTGGTTGGGGCATAGACTTGTATAACTGAGATATTGCTCTTTAGAAAAAAAACAGTTGGATAATATAGCCTAGATAGAATTCAGGTCGTTTTTGCATTTACTTCCTTCTAAAACAGTGGTTGTCAAGCCTGGCCATGTATCAGAATCTCCTGAAGATCTTAAAAATGTGTTTTTTTGATTTCCATTCATAGTTACTAAATAAAAGACTCAGGTTGAGAGCCAGTGCTTCAGTTTGATCCACAGACTCTGACTAGAATGGATCATGTGGTCACCAAGTCATCCTCCTTTGTTATCATGCAATCTAAAGCCCTCTCAAGAAGCCTCTAGTTTCACAGAGAACTCTGCTCAATACTCTGCAATACCTAAATAGGAAAATAATTTGAAAAAGAATAGATACATGCGTATGTATACCTGAATCACTTTGCTGTACACTTGAAACTAACAATGACAACAAAAAGAAAAAAGAAAAGGAGAAGAAGATGATGAAGCCTCTGGCTTCTTCTTTATCAGAGGCTTCTTTTTCATCAGAAATGAATATAGCCATTTTATTTCTCTGTGGCTCTAAATGATTTCAGTGGTGTCTACCCTGTCAGCACTCTATCATTATGGGCATCCACTTCCATGCCCAATGCCCATTGGTGTACACAACCACCCTTGATTTTTCATGTTACTACCCCCAATACAATGTCCTTTGTTCCCATCTCTGGATCAGAACCTCTGTGATTTCCAAAATGGCATTTGTCAAACTGTTAAAGTATTCATTGAGAGGTACCAATAAGTTGCTCCACTGTTCCCAAGTGACATGCTCCTTTTGTAGAAGCTTCCAATGACCATGCCTTTTACTTTACAGGTTATCTTTCTCTCTCTCTCAAAGCCAGTACCATTTTTGTTGCCTCATCTGGGAAATATATATTTTAGAAGAGATGAGAAAGGGAGGGAAAGAAAGATTTAATATCTTTCTCATTATGCTTGAAATAGTCAAATCCCTAGCCTACGCTCACCCATACCCAGCTACAGATGTTTTCCAAATTGTCACACGTTTGTCATTTTTCCCCCTCCTTTAAATGTTCCCAAACTAACAGGACATTAAATGAGAAAATGCCTCTCCATAAAATTTGCTTATTTTACTATTTGTCTCCCTCAACATAGCATCCTTCTCATCATTCATAATGTGCAATCAATCGCATACCTCTGGGAAGGTTGTTCATTGGTCATTTACATGATTAAAGAATGGAGAAAATGAGACACTTCAAAGAACAGAGGTGTTTTAATAACCTCCAATTTTAATCTCTTCTTACTATCTACCCCCTTCTGACATAATATAACGAATATCACTACCTTCACTCTCTGAAAGCTTGGTTCAGATTTCCCCCTGTGTGATGCAGTATTTTATTTACTAAGGATGCTAGAAATATGTCAGGCCACTAAGCCCTATGGGAAACCCTATTCTGGCTGAAACGAGAAGATTACCATGGATACATCTCTGCTCCACTGGATGATCAGTAACAGCTGTTGAGCCAAGCTTGGGAGCCCTCTCAGACTGTTTATCACACAAATTGCATTAGGTAAAACCATAAATGCCACATCTCACTTAGTGTCAGAGGAATTAGACATCTTACAGTAGCTTTGCCTGAAAGCAGAGTAGTCAACAGTTCCCAGAATTTCCCAAACCTATTTGCAATTTCCTGACCTTCAGTGACTGTCCTTGCTCTCCAATGAGATAGATGGAATTTCTCTGTAGTTGATCTCCACCCAAAGTCCACTCCAAGCCATGAGGTTAGCAGGTGGGGGAGAGCAAGACAGTGGGGGGGACCACCTTCAGAGGGCAGCTTAGAGTCCTTGGTTTTTTTGTAGTATATAACACAAATATAGGGCTTCTGCCAAATATACATTGAGTCTTGCAAGAGTGTCAGACTTGCAACTACAATATGTCATGATCAACTTGCTTTATGAAAGTATGGTGAACCTTGGAGAATCTGAGCTGAATTGAGAGCCAGAAAAGAAGTAAAAGACCTTGAGTGTCCTGTAAGAGTATGATAAGCAAATAATATGGCTACATATCATTCACAGGGAGCCCAACCCCCAGGTTAATTTATTTGTGAACCTCACCACTTCTACTGTGCTTCATATTCCACACTTGTGGCCAGCAACCTGCGCTCTACCACAAGTGAGTTTCTCCTGTTGGTAAGGGGGAAAGTGGTGCTGGGGAAGTGAAAGTGATGGAGTTCATGTCAAAAATACTGATGATGAGTTAGTTAGATTCTACTTTGGAGTAATGATTAACTCTTCACTACCTACAAAGTCTGGTCTCAGACTTGCAGCAAAGGTAGAGTCTTGGTTCTTTGATATAAAGAAAGACAAGAAAAATCATTTTTTCTCATCAGTAGTGTCCCCATGGATAGTCTTTCTTGGCAGGATCACTGCATTTAACACACCTTAAAAGAACTCTTCCCAGATAACTCTCTACAGGCGTCATTTTGTACTAGGCAAAATAAGACTTACATTTTAAAAAAAGCTTCAGGGATATTGAGATACATGATAGGGCAGGGTTTGTGGAGATAGTGAAAGTACATAAAAGTAATAAATAAAATGAAGTTCTAAACAAACCGTTCTATAAAAGAAAAGGTCAATGAGAAAAATGCATTACCAAGGATATCAAGAAATCTCCTATTTTCTCTTTGAACAATGCAGTCAGTCTCCAAATGTGTATATTCAATGCTGACAAACCTGCATTAAGAGCTCCTAATGACAGCATTAACACAACTTGGAAAAGACATTTAACTATGCCAATCTGTTATATGAAAAGTTTAGCATTAATTATATGAAAATTAATCAAATTAATGAAAACTGATGAAAATTAGAGCTTTGAGCTATAAGAACTCAAGCAAATAAAGCTATATGTAGAGACAAGATTAGCATCAAAAAGGAAGCTCCTAGATTAAAAGTGAGAGAAGTAGCTCTAAATTCAAGTTTAAAAACTCATGATCACAAACGAAGGAAGAACTATGTATGTTTCTTGATTAAGAAAGCAAATAGAAACAAAAAGTATGCATGCACTCTCCAACATCAAATTGGTTAGCACAAACCTCCAACTAGAAGGAAGAAACGTCCCAATGACAGTAAACACTTACTGAGTGGGGGCTTTATCATCAAAGTTCAGTGCACACCCAAGGATTTTGCAAGATTTTTAAACACAAGGATCAAAGACAAAAATCTGAAAGGAAGCAAAACATAGAAAATTCTTACAATATCAAAATAAACACATTGCTCTATTTCAAGATATAGCATAAGAAACATTAAGAAAAGGACAGGAGATGAAAGTGATAATAGAACTCCTAGTCATTGCAGATTGTTGAAGCTCATTGGACTGCTAGCTCACTTAAAACGTGACATTTTTCTGCAAAGATTCCTGGACTGGGATTCTAAAAAGCTAGGAACAGAGCTGGCTTTATGAGTGTGTGACTTATGCAGTCACACAGGGTTTCACACTTCGAAAGGCCCTGCACTTGGTTTAATGCTCTCCTGTTGCCATCTTGAAACTCTTAATAGTTTTTGAACAAGGGACCTCACATCTTCGATTTGCACTCAGCCCCACAATTTATGTAGCTGACAAGCTCATAATCGAGGAATTTTTGAAGATGGGAAAAAACTCAGAGGGGAAAAACATGGCCTACTTAAAACAAAAGTATTAGAAAGTGGTCATTATTTTTATGTTCTAGTTTCTGTAACAGTTCTTGAAGCTACTGGTTCATCTATTAGGAAAGTTACCCCAGATTAAAAATCTTATTCTGAGATCTCCCCATTCCCTTACTGTTAGTTTTTTTAAAAGATGAATATGCTCTATATTTATGGTTCCTACCACTAAATTCTGTTTCGAATATTTTTGGTACTCAAAGTGGATTTTTAACCAAAGATGTTATCAGTCCTTTCATGAAGTAATATTGAGGATTTACAATCCATACTTGAAGTGGAAATTGTTGAAGTCTTCCTAGCACAATTAAAAAGTTTCTAAAGAAAAACAACCCAATGTGGTTGTATTACAAGAAATGCATGACAAATTGTCCTATCATTCACTACTGAATTATAAATACTTTAAACATCAGCTTATTGCTTCAGGGATCTCAAAAGCTAGAGGTGATGCCTTCTAATTGCTTTAAAAATCCCCATTTGATGTTCAAGGGCTTGAAGGAGAGCCTGATGGGTAATTGTATCTTAGCTAAAGGCAATCAGCTAAACAAATCATTAACAACATGCTCACTTTAAGCGCCATGTGCCCACAAAAGGCATTTTATAGCTCAATGCTTTGAAAAATACATAAAATTTGGTGATGGGCGATGGATAACTAGCAGACTCTTTAATGCCCTGCTAAATGCAAAGATAGATCCATCCTCTTTTCCTGTCACTAATTTGGAAGTAAGGCACTGGGGAGTCTCACATTGCAATCTCAGCTGTCCAGTGGACAAACCATCTATAGGAGAATATTTTTTTATTCAACCATCAAAAAATTACTCCATATTGGGTTATATTCTAACTTTCTCAATTTGAGCATGTCTGTGTCAGCTGAAAAATAACATTGGCCAACATTGCCTGAGTCTCTTACAAGCTTTCTGGAAATAGAAACATTAAAAAAGGGTTTAGAATGCAGGCATTGCAACTCCATTTTGTGAAGTGACAAAGTCGTAGTCAAGCTTTAGCAACAGTTGCTTTTTATCTTCACCCTAATTATACATGTGGGGTATCATGTGATATGCTTAAGATGCATTTAGTGTAATGGTTAAAAGGATCTTTGCTATTGCCATCTTAAAAAGTGTGAAGCTCTGAGAAAAGAAAATTGTTGCTTCTGCCTGAGAAGTAGGTGCTCTCACCAGGAGGACTTCCCCATAATTCTCCATAATAACACTAATGGTGGCCAATTTGTATTTTATGCTTAATCTATGTCAAATGCTTTGTACATGTTATCTCGCGAATCCCAACCTGACTTTAAAGATGAAGAAATGAAGACTCACTAAGACACCCGATGAGTAAAAGGCAGAGCCAGATATAGAAGAAAGGAGGTCTATCTGACTCTCAAGCCCCTGTTTTTGACCAGTACATTCCACTGGCTCTCAGCACATGGCTAGAGATGCCATGAGCAGAAAGAAAGAGGTATAGTTCCCATGAGGCAGGTAGGGTCTAAGACATTTAAGTTTGAAACATCCACTTGACCTCTGGATTTTGTCTCTTCTCTGCTCAAAAACCTTTGTCTGGTATAACAGATTTCTTACCTGGAATTCCAGGTTCTCTGTGATCTGGCCCCACCCACATTTCTACACTTATTTCTTCCAACTTTTTTTCACATATTTTCTGACTCAATCATTAACTGAACCAAAGAAAGAAAGAAAAAAAAAAAAGGCAGTAGGAGCACCTGAGCTAGTTCCTAAATTATTTTAAATGAAATACTCCCCTTCCTCCTTTCTCAATCACAAATGACTTTAAACGTTTTGGGGGTCACCAACTATTTGCCTCCTCAGACTTTGCCATTAAGAGTCTTTGAGGACTATTCCAACCAAACTGGTATCACAGAGAGAAACATGTAAGTACACACATCTGAAGGAATTATTTCATTTAGCAAACATGTAGTGGGACTGGACTGGGTCCTAGGGGCCAAAGCAAACACAGTCCCTGCCTTCCACGAGTCTTCAGTCTAGAATCTCATGATCTTTTCCAACTGCTGCCCTAATCTTTTCACCTTTGTAGTTACACTTTTTTTTTTTTTTGAATTTTAGTTTTACTTTATTTTACTTTACAATACCGTATTGGTTTTGCCATACATTGACATGAATCCACCATGGGTGTATATGAGCTCCCAATCCTGAATCCCCTTCCCACCTCCCACACTTTTTAAAAAGTCTGTATTCATTGCACACACTGCCTTATCTCCAATTCTCTCCATAAACCACTGCAGTATACCTTTTTCCTCATAGTGAAATCCTTTTTAGCAAACCATTAACTACTCTCCCACATTTTTAGTATAAACTAAACAGAACTGGTTAGTCTTATTTCTTAACATCTCTGGAGTATTTGGCATTATTGACTTCATCTGCCTACTTGAAATTCCCTTTCCCACCACCCCTTTTTATGGCATAATGCTCTTCTGGTTTTCCTCTCTATCTTTCCCTACTGGATCACTCATACGAGTTCCTCTTAAATGGTGGTATGCCTCAAGGTTCTGCTCTTATCTCCCTTCTATGCTCACTCTACCTCATTATTTTTTAAGTATGATTCTGAGATCATTTGGGTCATCATGCCCTAAGGTGCTCAGTACAAATGTAAATTTAATTAATCACCCCTTATGACTTCCCTGGTGGCTCAGATGGTAAAGAATCTACCTGTAATACAGGACACTTGGGTTCAGTCCCTGGGTTGGGAAGATCTCCTGGAGAAGGAAATGGCAACCCACTCCAGTATTCTTGCCTGGAGGATCCCATGGACAGAGGGGCCTGGCAGGATATAGTCCATACAGTCCACGGTGTTGCAAAGAGTTGGACATGACTAAGAAACTAACACTTATCATTTCAGAATCTCACAACATCCCAACACCTGCATTTTAATTCAGCATCCTAGGTGATCCAGATTATACCTTAAATATTGAAAATCAATGTGCTATGTACACACTATCTCCTAGACAATGTTAATCTTTCTCATGGCTTCAGTTACCAGCTATATACTGGATGTGGAGAACGGTAAGTTAGTGGCTAGAAGACAAGGAAATGAGAAATTTTCCTTGAGATGGCTTCTGATATCTCTGTGAAGCAGGAGTTGAAATTATATTCTGAAAATGAGAGCATAGGTTGGGAATGGAAAAAAGCAGCAGACCAGGGAAATACAGAAATTCACCGAGTACTGTGGAAGATCCAGTTGAGACAGCAAGCAAATTAGGAAGGTATCATGAAATTCTCTGTATATTGCAGAATTTGTTTCCCCAGCAACCTTGGTATTGATGTAGAGAAAGCAAATCGATTGATTGATCCAGAAGTTGAATTTTTGCCAGGAGGTATGAATATAAAATTATGTTTCAAGTAAGGGAAGATACCAATAAGAATAAGAATATGGACATTATAGACCATAAGATCCAGGCTACATATAAAAGGGAGTAATGAGAGGGGACCAATAGAGGTCTTGGTACCATCAAAGTACAGGTGTAATAAGAGTAACAGAATGAAAGAACTGGAAAAATGAGTGTCTATTGATAGAGCAGGAAATAGTAATTAAAGATGTCAAATATGAAGCAGTTTTTGGTAATGACAGAGTGCTGCCATGGAAGTGAAGAGTTAACAAAGGAATAATGGTGTTGGAGAAGACCTTTGAGAGTCCCTTGGACTGCAAGGAGATCCAACCAGTCCATCCTAAAGGAAATCAGTCCTGAGTGTTCATTGGAAAGACTGATGCTGAAGCTGAAACTCCAATACTTTGGCCACCTGATGCGAAGAACTGACTCATTGGAAAAAACCCTGATGCTGGGAAAGTTTGAAGGCGGGAGAAGGGGATGACAGAGGATGAGATGGCTGGATGGCATCACTGACTCAATGGACACGAGTTTGAGTAAACTCCGGGAGTTGGTGATGGACAGGGAGGCCTGGCATGCTGCACTCCATGGGGTCCTAAAGAGTTGGACACGGCTGAATGACTGAACTGAAACTGAAATTAGTAGAGGCCAGTGTATTAGAAAGGTTGTCCATTTTGGAAATTGGTGTAACCAAAGATGAAGGTGGTGGGTCTGAAATGGCGAAGGCTATGAGTCAAAGTCCCTAGTGAATGAGGGAACGTGGTCAATGGCAGCAGAAGGGACTGAGTATCTTGTGTACTGGAAAACATCTAATTTATTTGTCAGATTTTTTATCGCAATATCCAAGATTTTTCATAGTCGATACCAACCTAAATTTCTAGCCTGATGACAATGTATTTATCTTCGCACAACCTTCATCTCAGCCTCAATGGCTATTGCCATTCCATGAACCAATGGCATATGGTGCATTATGCATTTCTTTATTCCTTCTCTGAACTTCAGCAGTACTTGACTGGAGCCACACCTACAATTAAGTGCTTTTATTACAGTTATTTGCATACATGCTTTCTAACCCTACTAGTATCTTTGATTCCAGGGATGATGTCATATGCACCATTGTAACACCATTTTAGCACCTAGTACAGGGCTTTCCACACAGTAAGTAATTGACAAATATTCAAATATTTGTTGAATATTGATAAGGTTGTAAAATTATGAATGGAATATGTCTCAGCTAATTACAGAACTGCTAAGTTAGTTAAGCAAAGATGCATGTTTATTCATTTTCATTAAAGAAGTAATTTACTTTTTATGGCTGGAAAGTTCTACAAATTAAACATTGGCAGAAGAAGAATCTGCACAGAGTCTGGCTCAATAAGATACAGAGTTTTTGATAAGAGGTGAACAGTCATAACAGATTAAAACATTCTTGTAACTCCAAGCACAATATTGATTTCCTAGGATGTTGGTGTCTCTTTAGAAAATGTCATTGACAAGAAGGTTTGAAGGTAATCTGTAGCCTATGAACACATCAAAGAATAATGTAAATAGGATGAGATGACATAAAATGAGACATAAATATCCTCTTTATTATGTTCACTGCACATTGTGTGCCTAATGCCTAATATTAAGGTATGTTATGCAACCTGATTTTATGTTTCAGTTCAGTTCAGTTCAGTTCAGTCGCTCAGTCATGTCCAATTCTTTGCGACCCCATGAATCACAGCACTCCAGGCCTCCCTGTCCATCACTAACTCCCGGAGTTCACTCAGACTCACGTCTGTCGAGTCAGTGATGCCATCCAGCCATCTCATCCTCGGTCGTCCCCTTCTCCTCTTGCCCCTAATCCCTCCCAGCATCAGAGTCTTTTCCAATGAGTCAACTCTTCACATGAGGTGGCCAAAGTACTGGAGTTTCAGCTTTAGCATCATTCCTTCCAAAGAAATCCCAGGGCTGATCTCCTTCAGAATGGACTGTTTGGATCTCCTTGCAGTCCAAGGGACTCTCAAGAGTCTTCTCCAACACCACAGTTCAAAAGCATCAATTCTTCAGCGCTCAGCCTTCTTCACAGTCCAACTCTCACATCCATACATGACTACTGGAAAAACCATAGCCTTGACTAGATAGACCTTAGTCGGCAAACTAATGTCTCTGCTTTTGAATATGCTAGGTAATGTTAATCTAATATCTATATGCATAGTTATTACATAGACTATAGATATAGGTGGCTCAGGCGGTAAAGAGTCTGCCTGCAATGTGGGAGACTCAGGTTCAGTTCCTGATTTAGAAAGATCCCCTGGGGAAGGAAATGGCAACCCACTCCAGTATTCTTGCCTGGAGAATTCCATGGACAGAAGAGCCTGCTGAGCTACAGTCCATGGGGTTGCAGAGAGTCAGACACGACTGAGCTACTGGCACACACAGATTATATACAGTATATATGTTATATATGCACATATTTTAAAATAGTATATGTACATAGTTTTAACTTAAAATAACATTCCTTGATATTTTCAGCATAAAATTAC
>SJYT01050945.1:16702-93150 GCA_006410635.1 Cephalophus harveyi | reverse complement strand
CTATTTTCAAAATTAATTAATTTTTTTGTTTGCTTTACAATATTGTATTGGTTTTGCCATACTATTGATAGCAAGAGTGTTATATGTTTCCTGAATACAAATCTTTTATCACATATGTTTTGCAAATATTTTCTCCCAGTATGTGGTTAGCCCCTTCCTTTCTTTATTACTTTCTTTTTTAATAAAGACTTTCAAAGACTAGCAATTTTTAACTTTTATGAAGTCCAGTTTATCTATTTATAGCCTCTTATGGTTCATGCTTTTATGTCAAATCTGATTTCATTTGAGATTTCATTCAAAATTTAAATTCAAATTTCATTCAAAATTTAAAACTTCTATTCTTCAAAGGTAAATGTAAAAAAAAAAACATGAAAATATAAACCACAGAATGGGAGGAAATAATTGTAATAAAATATTTGCTGAGGAACTTGGAACTAAGATTATGCCTTGAAGAGGGAAGGAGGAAAAGTATGTCATAAACTAGAGTTACACTAGAGTCTGGGATGTCATTCTCAACTGTTAATTTAAGCAGGGGGCTTATCTATTAATATCTTTTTGTCTAAGGGAATGAAGGCATCTTATAGCTTGTTTATATTCAAATTGATTTCCTCTTACCAAATAACAAATGCAAATGACTGCTCAACATGGATTGATTGATACCATACCCCAAAACCACTGACTCTGAAGATCCCAGCTGTTGAGAATCTCAAAAAGATTTTGGCCCATTGGCCCACAGTGGAATCCCAGTGGGAAGAACCAATACAATATTGTAAAGTAAAAAATATATATATTATAATAATAATAAAATAAAATAAAAGACACTTTCTAATGAGGAGGCAAGAAAGCAAAGGTCTTTCATGCAATTTAAGATCAGGGCAAAAAGTACTCCTCCTGCATTTGCTTTGGTACAATTAATGATAGCTAAATTTAAGGTGGATTTTCAGAGGTATTTTCCCCTCCAGCCCTCCCCCAATAGGGCAAATGGCAGATAAAAATCTTTTACTGATGGTCAGCAAGTTATCACAGCATAATTGTGTGGGGTCTGAGTTTTGTATTCAATGGTTTATTCTTTAGGGGCCTGCATCACATCAAAGAAATACTTTGTAAGGTAAGAAGCAAGCAACTAGCCTCAGGAATAAAAGATTCAACACAAATAGAATGCTTGCTATGCTTACCGACACCATTTAAATCAGCAAACAGCAGCTAATGATGTCAGCAGCCATATCTTGTGTGTTGGAAGACACAGGGATCAGTCTAATAGAAGATTCACAGTCAGGATAGCTTGGGATGCGGCTCCTCCCTAAGGTCCAGTTTAGATGGGAGTGGTGCCCCAGCATCTCGGGTGCCCAGGAGCACTGCCCTAGCTTCCCGGCTGAGCTCCTTGTCAGTAGGCTGCTCTCAAAGTGGCTGCTTTCACCGTAACATCGTCTCCGTTTCTCTTCAGAGAGATAACTGCTTTCACACTGACCTGCTGCAGAGCCGTCCTGGGGGTTGCGCCCTGGACTTCTCTGCTTTCTCTCTTTCTCCTGTTCCCCTCCGCATGGATGTCACTTCAGCGTTGTTCTGGGACACTTCTGAATTATCAGCTTGAACTCTGCTCGCCCTAAAAAATTCATGCAGAAGCTCTCCAGGCAGTTTTCAAGGGCCAACCTCTGTCTGCTGTAACTGCCACGGCTAGCCTCAATCAGAGTAGCCTCTGCTCCAATCTCTGGGGCTGATGGTGTGAGGTCCTGGGGTCAGACACGTGTTCTGCTGGGATTGAAAGCGGAAGCCCCCAGGCGTGACTGGGAGACCTCCCTGTTGAGCCAGGTTGCCTCTGTCAGCAGCAAGTCTGGAGGAATACACCTTGCTATCTCCTTGCTGGGCAGCCTTTACCTAGGCTCCTTGGATGAAGACTGTACACTCTAAATACGTATATTCCGTTTTTGTTTGTCAGTCAGACCTCAGTAAAGCTCTGGGGGAGAAAAAATAAATTTAAAAAGAAAAACAATATTTTATACCACTGAACTATACACTTAAAATGTTAAAATGGTAAATTTTATAGTATATGTGTTTTACTACAAAAAAAAATTTGAAAAAAAAATGCAAGAATTCAGCTTTAGGGTTAATTAAAAGCCATTTGAATGCTTCATAGCCCACATCATTATGCAAGAGGCAGCATAACAGCTAACGGTATCAGTTTTGAAGCTGGCCACCTTAGTTTCTACGCCAACTCTGACTATGGGCAGGTTACTTCTCTGGGCCTCAGGATCCTCATCTATAAAGTGGGAATATTGAAAAAGAATAGGTATGGATGTCAGTAAATGAATCACTTTGCTGTACACCTGAAGCTAGCACAACATTGTTAATCAACTATCCAGCAATATAAAATAAGTTAAAAATAAATAAAATGGGAACAATAATCATAACTACCTGACAGGATTGTTGTGAGCATTAAATGAAGACTTAGAATAAGGCCTCAGCATTATAAACACATTGCAATTCTTAATTATTATTATGATCCTTGGTTACTTGTCATGACCACTCTATGAACTTTCAAGGTCACAGACAGACCCCCTCCTACTGAAGCAAACACACACACACACACACACACACATCCTTTGTGCGCTCTCAGCAGACTCTAAGGTTCATACCGATTTCATGAACAAACCCCAAGGTTGGAAAATGAAATGTCAGCCTAGGAGCAAACAACTACTTTGTCAATCCCTGATGGACATTAACCAGTTCCCTTTGGCTACAGGACAAAGTTCTGCATTTTTCTTTTAATGGAAGGAGGTTAATCCAGCCTAATCATAACACACTTAGACTGGACAGATTTACTGATTTGCTTACGTTTGGGAGGATATGAATCTTTTAAAACACTTACATAAAACAATTGCCCTTTGAACTACAGACTACTAATTTAGTGAGTTACTTCACTATTTCTAGATGCTCTGATAACTGAGGTTAATGAGACAGCCACACAAACAGACAAGGGGCTGGATCGAAGTAGGAAAGGCAAATTTACAGTCTAGGACAAAATGACCAGAAATTCAGACTCTATCCCCAAGGTAGTTCTGTCCTTTTTTATATTATGTAAAGTACTGAATTTAATATGAGGTAAAGCACAATATTATGTAAAGCACTAAGGATGTGCGTCAACTGAGTGGCGTAATATCCGAAAGAGATATCATCAGGAACAGAAAACTGAGCAACAATCTGCAAAAGAAGAGCAGTGAGTGAAACCCTGACAGCCAACTTCTCTTTACAGCAAGACACTGAGAACGAAAAGGGGCTGCCACAGACTGAATATCTATTCCAGGCTAAATTCTATACACACCTGACCACACCATTTCCTCACAACATTCCATAAGGTACTATTATTTCCATTTTTCAGATGCAGGAAATTGAGCTTGTGAAAGATTGCCCAACATGCCAGAGAACCCCCAGCCAGAAAGTGGGTGAACTGTGGTCTAAAACTGAGCTTGTAGTCCAAAAGATATTTTGGTTTTCTAAAAACACTTTATGATTGGTTACTGTTGGTGAGAAAAAAACATACTTTCATTTTTTGTAAGTTGACTTTACTGGCAAACTTTCGAAAACAGACTTATCTTGGTTTCATTGTCATTGTTTAGTCCTTAAGTCGTGTCCGACTCTTTGCAACCCCATGGACAGTAGCCCTCCCGGCTCCTCTGTTCATGGGATTTTTCCAGGCAAAAATACTGGAGTGGGTTGCCATTTCCATCGACAGGGAATTTTCCCAAACCAGAGATCGTATCTGCATCTCTTACCTCTCCTGCCCTGGCAGGCACTGGCAGGCAAATTTGTTACCGCTGAGCCACCAGGGAAGCCCTTGCATTATCTTACTGATTATAATTATTTTCTGATTGTGTCTTTTTACTAGCTAGAAGATTATATTATTTGCAAATAATGCTGGGTTTTTTTCTCTGTCTTTTCCACCAATCAAGACACTTTTTTCTTTTTATGCCTTTATAGCATTGGGCAGATACCTCATCAGTCCAGTTCAGCCACTCAGTCATGTCTGACTCTTTGCGAACCCATAGACTGCAGCATGCCTGGCTTCCCTGTCCACTACCGATTCCGGGAGCCTACTCAAACTCATGTCCACTGAGTCGGTGATGCCATCAAACCATCTCATCCTCTGTCTTCTCCTTCTCCTCCCACCTTCAATCTTTCCCAGCATCAGAGTCTTTTCAAATGAGTCAGTTCTTTGCATCAGGTGGCCAAAGTATTGGAGTTTCAGCTTCAACATCAGTCCTTCCAATGAACACCCAGGACTGATCTCCTTTAGGATGGACTGGTTGGATTTCCTTGCAGTCCAAGGGACTCTCTATGTGTATAAGAGACAGAGTCAGTTCTTTGCATCAGGTGGCCAAAGTATTGGAGTTTCAGCTTCAACATCAGTCCTTCCAATGAACACCCAGGACTGATCTCCTTTAGGATGGACTGGTTGGATTTCCTTGCAGTCCAAGGGACTCTCAACAGTCTTCTCCAACACCACAGTTCAAAGGCACCAATTCTTCGGTGCTCAGCTTTCTTTATGGTCCAACTCTCACATCCATACATGACTACTGGAAAAACCATAGCTTTGACAAGACAGACCTTTGTTGACAAAGTAATGTCTCTGCTTTTTAATATTCTGTTGAGGTTGGTCATAACTTTTCTTCCAAGGAGCAAGCGTCTTTAAATTTCATGACTGCAATCACCATCTGCAGTGATTTTGGAGCCCCCCAAAATAGGCTGTCACTGTTTCCATTGTTCCCCCATCTATTTGCCATGAAATGATGGGACTGGATGCCATGATCTTAGTTTTCTGAATGTTAAGTATTAAGCCAACTTTTTCACTCTCTCTTCACTTTCATCAAGGGATTCTTTAGTTATTCCTCACTTTCTGCCATAAGGGTGGTGTCATCTGCATATCTGAGTTATTGATAGTTCTTCTGGCAATCTTGATTCCAGCTTGTGCTTCATCCAGCCCAGCGTTTCTCATGATGTACTCTACATATAAGTTAAATAAGCCACGTGACAAAATACAGCCTTGATATACGCCTTTCCCGATTTAGAACCAGTCTGTTGTTCCATGCCTGGTTATAACTGTTGCTTCTTGACTGCATACAGATTTCTTAGGAGGCACGTTAGGTGCAGTACTTGGATGCAATCTCAAAAATGACAGAATGATCCCTGTTCATTTCCAAGGCAGACCATTCAGTATCACAGTAACCTAAGTCTATGCCCTGACCAGTAATGCTGAAGAAGCAGAAGTTGAATGGTTCTGTGAAGACCTATAAGACCTCCTAGAACTAATACCCAAAAAAGATGTCCTTTTCATTATACGGGACTGAAATACAAAAGTAGGAAGTCAAGAGATACCTAGAGTAACAGGCAAATTTAAACTTGGAGTACAGAACAGGTCAGAGGCTAACAGAGTTTTGCCAAAAGAATACACTGATCATAGCAAACACCCTCTTTCAACAACACAAGAGAAGATTCTACACTTGGACATCACAAGATGTTCAATAGCAAAATCAGATTGATTATATTCTTTGCAGCCAAAGATAGAGAAGCTGTATAGAGTCAGCAAAAACAAGACAGAGAGCTGACTGTGACTCAGATCATGAACTCCTTATAACTCCTTATTGGCAAATTCAGACTTAAATTGGACCTAACAGAAGGAGAAGATATTAAGATACAAGAATACACAGAAAAACTATACAAAAAAGATCTTCATGACCCAGATAATCACGATGGTATGATCACTCATCTAGAGCCAGACATCCTGGAGTGTAAAGTCAAGAGGGCCTTAGGAAGCATCACTATGAACAAAGCTAGTGGAGGTGATGGAATTCCAGTTGAGCTATTTCAAATCCTAAAAGATGATGTTGTAAAAGTGCTGCACTCAATATGCCAGCAAATTTGGAAAACTCAGCAGTGACCACAGGACTGGAAAAGGTCAGTTTTCATTCCAATCCCTAAGAAAGACAATGCCAAAGAATGCTCATACTACCGCACAATTGCACTCATCTCACACGCTAGCAAAGTAATGCTCAAAATTCTCCAAGCCAGGCCTTAACAGTATGTGAACAGTGAACTTCCAGATGTTCAAGCTGGTTTTAGAAAAGGCAGAGGAACCAGAGATCAAATTGCCAACATCCTCTGGATCATGGAAAAAGCAAGAGAGTTCCAGAAAAACATTGATTTCTGCTTTATGGACTATGCCAAAGCCTTTGACTGTGTGGATCACAATAAACTGTGGAAATTCTGAAAGAGATGGGAATACCAGGCCATCTGACCTGCCTCTTTAGAAATCTGTATGCAGGTCAAAAAGCAACAGTTAGAACTGGACACGGAACAACAGACTGGTTCCAAATAGGAAAAAGAGTATGTCAAGGCTGTATATTGTCACCCTGCTTATTTAATTTCTATGCAGAGTACATCATGAGAAATGCTGGGCTGGAGGAAGCACAAGCTGGAATCAAGATTGCTGAGAGAAATATCAATAACTCAGATATGCAGATGACATCACCCTTATGGAAGAAAGTGAAGAAGAACTAAAGAGCCCCTTGATGAAAGTGAAAGAGGAGAGTGGGAAAAAATGGCTTAAAACTCAACATTCAGAAAACAAAGATCATGGCATCTGGTCTCAACACTTCATGGCAAATAGATGGAGAAACAGTGACAGGCTTTATTTTGGGGGGCTCCAAAATCACTGCAGATGGTGATTGCAGCCATGAAATTAAAAGATGCTTGCTCCTTGTAAGAAAAGCTATGACCAACCTATACAGCATATTAAAAAGCAGAGACATTGCCAACAAAGGTCCGTCTAGTCAAGGCTATGGTTTTTCCAGTGGTCATGTATGGATGTGAGAGTTGGAACTTAGAGAATGCTGATCACCATAGAATTGATGTTTTTGAACTGTGGTGTTGGAGAAGACTCTTGAGAGTCCCTTGGACTACAAGGAGATCCAACCAGTTCATCCTACAGGAAATTGGTCCTGAATATTCATTGGAAGAACTGATGCTGAAGCTGAAAATCCATTACTTTGGCCACCTGATGCAAAGAACTGACTCATCTGAAAAGACCCTGATGCTGGAAAAGATTGAAGGTGGGAGGAGAAGGGGACGGCAGAGGATGAGATGGTTGGGTGGCATCACTGACTCAATGGACATGAGTTTGAATAAACTCTGGGAGTTGGTGATGGACAGGGAGGCCTGGAGTCCTGCAGTCCGTGGTGTCACAAAGAGTCGGACACAACTGAGCAACTGAACTGAGCTGAAGATTTAAATTGAAGAAAGTAGGGAAAACCACTAGACTATTCAGGTATGACCTAAATCAAAACCCTTACGATTATACAGCAGAAGTGACAAATAGAATCAAGGGATTAGATCTTGACATAGACAGAGTGCCTGAAGAACTATGGACAGAGGTTCATTACATTATATAGAAGGCAGTGATCAAGACCATCACCAAGAAAAAGAAATGCAAAAAGGCAAAATGGTTGTCTGAGGAGGCCTTACAAATAGCTCAGGAAAGAAGAGAAGTGAAAGACAAGGGAGAAAAGGAAAGATATACCCATTTGAATGCAGAGTTCCAAAGAATAGCAAGGAGAGATAAGAAATCCTTCTTCAGTGATCAGTGCAAAGAAATAGAGGAAAACAATAGAATGGGAAAGACTAGAGATCTCCTCAAGAAAATTAGAGATGCCAAGTGAATATTTCATGCAAAAATGGGCTCAGTAAAGGACAGAAATGGTATGGACCTAACCAAAACAGAAGATATTAAGAAGAGGGGGCAAGAATACACACAAGAACTACACAAAAAAGATCTTCATGACCCAGACAACCATGATGGTGTGATCACTCACCTAGAGCCAGACATCTTGGAATGTGAAGTCAAGTGGGCCTTAGGAAACATCATTATAAACAAGGCTAGTAGAGGATACCTCATACTTTGTTTAATACTAACAGTGATATTGTCTCTGATTTTTTTTTCTAAAGGGAATGCCTCTTAAGGTTTCTTCATAAATTATGAGATACATTGCAAGTTTTTGATCTATCCTTTACTAGCTTAGTAAACTTTGCATCCCCATCTAAAGAACTGATCTTGGTATCAAAACCTGTATTTACTACATCAGCCCACCAGTTCAGTATTTATGTTTGATAAAACCAATATCCACCAGAAAGACTCAAAGCTACCTGTGCCTTCTCAGTAGAATAATTGTCTGGGAATTTCATCACTGCCCAAGGACCCTGAGTAGTATATGCAAAAGGTGAGGTGGCAGATATAGTAGAGAGAGGGGAGATCAATGAAGCACAGAGGAATCAAAAGAAAAGCATTAAGAATCAAAAGAATGGGTCACTTGACAACACATTACCTCAGTGAAGCAGTTTTGAACTTGGATTACTGGATCTCTCTATGTCTTTGACTCTTTACTTGGATCACATCTACTCAACCATGACCCAACAGAAATGGCCATTTTACCCATCCGAAGCACCTGGAGTAATGGGAAAAAAACGTTGAATTTGGGTTCTGGTCTCAGCCCCATCACTGTGGAAGCAATTCACAATTTCTCTGGACTTCAGCTTCATCCTGTTAAAAAGAAGGCAGGGGGATTAGGATTTCTGGAATGATGGAGCAAAGAACTCAGTTAACCCTCTCCAGCAAAATAGCAAACTGTTGAAATTTATATAGAATAATCATTTAAAATCTTGGGATATTGTCTTCAGTTCAGTTCAGTTGCTCAGTCATGTCCGACGCTTTGCGACCCCATGAACCGCAGCACACCAGGCCTCCCTGTCCATCACCAACTCCCGGAGTCCACCAAACCCATGTCCATTGAGTCGGTGATGCCATCCAACCATCTCATCCTCTGTCGTTCCCTTCTCCTCCTGCCCTCAATCTTTCCCAGCATCAGGGTCTTTTCAAATGAGTTAGCTCTTCTCATAAGGTGGCCAAAGTATTGGAGTTTCAGCTTCAAAATCAGTCCTACCAGTATACAGCAAATAGAGAAACATTCATTGAAGCAAGGTCTGCAAGAACAGCAAAAGCCTTGCTCACCCCTCACAGTTCTGTGCTGCAGAAGCTCTAATTTGGGTACATGCCACCAGGAAGACAGGCGCTCCCCATATCCACAGTTTCCAGTGTGGGGCTTGACCAGGGAGGGTCAGGATGCTGGTGTTTCTCATCTCCCTGGCATCATGTTGTACAAACTCTGTTCCAGTGTGGCCAAAAGAACTGGCTTCTTCTTCCCCCCACCAAGTCCCCACTTGTAGGGTGGAAGCTGTACCCCAGGTACAGCAAGCCAAGGATACTGGCCTGAATCACCCCAGCTTGCTCACAGGATGAACATTTTGAGCCTGGAGAGGCAAATGAAGAAGATCAGAAGTTGCCACAACTGCTCAGTATCGGAGAAGGCAATGGCACCCCACTCCAGTACTCTTGCCTGGAAAATCCATGGATGGAGGAACCTGGTAGGCTGCGGTCCATGGGGTTGCTCAGGGTCGAACAAGACTGAGTGACTTCACTTTACCTTTTGATTTTCATGCATTGGAGAAGGAAATGGCAACCCACTGCAGTGTTCTTGCCTGGAGAATCCCAGGGACAGGGGAGCCTGGTGGGCTGCCGTCTATGGGGTCGCACAGAGTCAGACACGACTGAAGTGACTTAGCAGCAGCAGCTGCTCAATGTCAATCTCATAGGGTGAGGATGTCCACCTGGGAATATTTGGCTGGCCTCTGTTTCAATATAGTGGCATAGGGATTCTTTCCAGAGGGAAAGTCAAACTATGAGGGTGAAGAGCTCCAAAGCTCTCATTCAAAAGGTGGAAAGAGTGAGGGAGCTCTCCAGGGCAACTTTTATAAGGGCACAAACCCTGTCCATGAGGGTTCCATCCTCATGACCCAGTCACCCCAAAGTCCTTGCTTCCTAATATTATCACTTCATGTATTAGGATTCCAACATGTGAATTTTGTGAGGACACAAACATTCAGACCACAACATGCAAACTGAAGAACAGAATTTTTGCATGAAGAAAATTGAACAGACCTTCAGAGAAGTGTGGAGCATCATTTAGTACACCATACTACCGCTGTTGTTTTTAATCATTTCCCTACTGCTTTCACTTTATGCTGGTTATTTCCTTAAGACTGAGGATGAAAATACACAAATAGTCACGCTTCCTAATTTCCTAAACACAACTGTTTCATGACAGGCTTACAAGAACAGAGTTGACTTGTTTGTTACTTGTAGCCATGATTGCCTCATATATTTGCCAATTTGTGAACTGAAGGAGCAATCCCCTTAGAGGTAAAGCTAAGTTGTAGATTTCTAAAGCTAGCATTTGGGAACAAATATGCCAAAATTTAATTCATATTTCAGAATTTTAGGTAAGCAGAAATTTAATTGTTGCAGTTATCTCTTACAAACTTCAATAGCTGTTATGTATTTATTGTCACCTTTCTAGAAATTATTTATTGTGTTTAAACATATAAAACTAAATAATTAGAATCATTATCTCTAACCAAGAAAACAAAAGGCAAAGCATGAGAGAAGCAAATTATTTCTAGACCCCTCCCCTAAGTCACTTTCAGAGTCCTATTTTAATAGTTTACCCAGAGACAGGCTTAAGAGTACGAGTTTTGCTGAAGGCAGGTTACCTAACAGCTCATCCTCTCAAATTACTGACCAAGGACTGGTCATTTTCAAAAATGGGACTTGAAACAAAATGGGAAACATTATGCTCCATTTCTTCTATTAAATTATAATTCTGTCACAACATAGACCACTATGTGCAGGTCTGGGGAAGATTCAAAACAGGAGAGTGAAATGAGAAAGTTTGCTCATAATTTTACATAAGGGAGAGTAGCAGAATGACATACCAAAGAGAAAAGGTGCCTTCAATATGAAAAGCAACTGCTGCTAAGTCGCTTCAGTCGTGTCCAACTCTGTGCGACCCCATCGACGACCTCCTACCAGGCTCCGCCGTCCCTGGGATTCTCCGGGCAAGAACACTGGAGTGGGTTGCCATGTCCTTCTCCAATGCATGAAAGTGAAAAGTGAAAGTGAAGTCGCTCAGTCGTGTCCGACTCTTAGCAACCCCATGGACTGCAGCCTACTAGGCTCCTCCATCCATGGGATTTGCCAGGCAAGAGTACTGGAGTGGGGTGCCATTGCCTTCTCCATGAAAAGCAAAGGAGGGTATTAAAAAAAATATGAAACTAAAAACGGCACTGTGTTGTATAGAGGAGGCCACCCACCACGGGATTGTCACATGTGCTGTGCCTTATGTGCTTAGTCTCTCAGTCGTGCCCAGCTCTTTGCAATATGCGTAAATAATTCCATTTTAGAGGTGAAGAAACGAAGTGCCAATAATGACAGCAATCACTAACATAT
Organism: Cephalophus harveyi; assembly: GCA_006410635.1. Lineage (NCBI taxonomy): Eukaryota > Metazoa > Chordata > Mammalia > Artiodactyla > Bovidae > Cephalophus > Cephalophus harveyi. The sequence continues at coordinate 81,761 of SJYT01050945.1, read as the reverse complement.
ATCCGGCATCTATAGTGTACCAAGCACAGTACTAATCCCTTTACACTTGAGTGTGTGCTCAGTCGCTCAGTCGTGTTCAACTTTTTGTGACCCCATAGACCGTAGCCCTCCAAGATCTCTCCATGGGATTCTTCAGGCAAGAATACCAGAGTGGATTGCCATTTCCTCCTCCCAGGAACCTTCCTGACCCAGGATCAAAACCACCTGCTTTGGCAGGTGACATCAAAACATGGTCATGCCTAAAACTTTATCATTCTAAACACAGGTATTAAAATGAAGGCAAATAATGCAACTAGAGATTATCATACTAAGCGAAGTAAGTCTCCTACGGCTTTCTCTTTAATCCTTAAAATGTCTCTACAAGGTAAGGACTTTCCTACATCTGTATATGTAATGTATATGTATGTTGTGGTGGCTCAGGTGGTAAAGCATCTGCCTGCAATGCGGGAGACCTGGATTCAATCCCTGGGTCGGGAAGATCCCCTAGAGAAGGATATGGCAACCCACTCCAGTACTCTTGCCTGGAAAATTCCATAGACAGAGGAGCCTGGTAGGCTACAGTCCATGGGGTCGCAAAGAGTTGGACACAACTGAGCGACTTCACTTTCACTTTCTTTCTTTCATACACATCATATTACATATATACATATAATATACGCACATAGACATTATTTTATATGCATATTGCTTGTCCAAGTCATTTGGGAATAATTCGGAGACATAATGGCCCTTTATCCCTAAATACTTTAGTGTAAATTTCCTAGGGGTTTCCCGAGTGACCCAGTGGTGAAGAATCTACCTGCCAATATAGGAGACATGGATTCAATCCCTGGGTTGGGAAGATACTCTGGAGAAGGAAATGGCAACCCATTCCAATATTCTTGCCTGGGAAACCCCACAGACAGAGGAGCCTGATGGGCTACAGTCCATGGGGTCACAAGAACTGGACACGACTTAGAGACTAAACCACCACATAATTTCCTAAAAGCAAAGACAGTATCTGACATAACAACAGCTCTATGATCAAAACCAAAAAATTAACATTGACACAGTATTTTTTATCTGTCTACAGACCTCATTGGAAAAGTCCCTGATGCTGGGAAAGACCGAGGACAGAAGGGAAAGAGGGTGTCAGAAGATGAGATAGCTGGATGGCATCACCAATGCAATGGATATGAACTTGGGCAAACTTTGGGAGATGGTGAGCGACAGGAAGGCCTGGCATGCTGCAATCCATGGGTTAGCAAAGAGTTGGACATGACTGGGCGACTGAACAACACAGAGCTAGTTCAGATTTTGCTACTTGTCTCAAGAATGTTCTTTTTAGAAACAAAATTCAGAAACACACGGTGCATTCATTCGGCTGTCACGTCTATTCAATCTCCTTTAACCTGAAACACAATCTTTTATGTTTTAAGACTTTTTAACAGCACTGACTAGATAGAATATCCCTCAGCTTATGTTTGCCTGAGGTTTGAAAGTGAAGTGAAAGTTGCTTAGTTGTGTCTGACTTTTTGCGACCCCAATGGACTTTACAGTCCATGGAATTCTCCAGGCCAGAATATTGGAGTGGGGCCTTTCCCCTCTCCAGGGGATCTTCCCAACCCAGGGATGGAACCCAGGTCTCCTGTATTGCAGACAGATTCTTCACCAGCTGAGCCACCAAGAAAGCCCAAGAATACCGGAATGGGTAGCCTATCCCTTCTCCAGGGGATCTTCCCAACCCAGCAATCAAACCAGGGTCTCTTGCATTGCAGGAAGATTCTTTACCAGCTGACTCCTACTTATATTCAGATTATGCATTTTGGGCAGGAATAACTCTGAAGCGAAGTTGGGTTCTTCGTGCATCTTATCAGGGGACACATGATGTTGATTAGTGCCGTTAGTGGTTATGTTAACTTTTTAAGTTTATTTTTTATTGAAGTACAGTTGATTTGCATTGCTGTGTTAATTTCTGCTGTACAGCAAAGTGATTCAGTTATATACATTTATAAATTATTTTTATATTCTTTTCCATTATGGGCTATTATAGGATATTGAATATAGTTCCCTGTGCTATACAGTAAGAACTTGCTTATCCATTCTATATATAATAGTTTGCATCTATTAACTCCAAACTCCTACTTCATCCTTCCTCCATCTCTTCTCCCTGCTGGCAACCACAGGTCTGTTCTGTATGTCTATGAGCCAATTTCTATTTCATAGATAAGTTCATTTGTGCCACAGTTTAGAGGCTTCCTTGGTGGGAAGAAGGAAGTACGTAAAGAATTATTTACCTGATGGTAAAGTATCTGCCTGCAATGCAGGACACCTGGGTTCCATCCCTGGGTCAGAAAGATCCCCTAGAGGAGGGCTCGGCAACTCACTCCAGTATTCTTGCCTGGAGAATCCCAAGGACAGAGGAACCTGGTAGGCTATAGCCCATGGGGTCGCAAAGAGTCAGACACGACTGAGTGACTTCACTTCACGCACGTCAGAGTTTAGATTCCACATATAAGTGATATCATATGATATTTGTCTTTCTCTGGCTTCTACATTTATTAGTTGGGTTCCTACTCTAAGAAGGATCTTCCCCTTCTTTTATTTCTTATTTATTTTATTAATATGGACTCATGGATTCTTATTTTATTTAATGAAATAAAATCCTTTACTATCATTTGTTTAGAAACTTGAATTATCCTTCATCTGGTTGGTGGAAGTCCCTAACAAATGGTTCCTGTTTCCTTTGGACATATACCCTTCATGCTTTGGCCAGTTTCCTACTTTCTGGCACACCAAGGTATTACAGACTCATCTTGCTTTTTTTTCCTGCCCAGTCTTGAAATCAACCATTTAAATGACTTTGGGCTCCTTTGAGCATTTGGAAATACTGGGCATTAGATGTGCCCAATGTTTCTTGGATGTTATTCCTTCTAGGCTGCCTCTGTGAGCAAAGTTAGAAAGTAGACACATATATTCACCCATATACATCTATATCTATTTACATATCTATATATTAGCATACATTCAGTTCAGTTCAGTTCAGTCAGTCATGTCTGACTCTTTGCGACCCCATGAATTGCAGCATGCCAGGCCTCCCTGTTCATCACCATCTCCCAGAGTTCACTCAGGCTCACGTCCATCGAGTCCATGATGCCATCCAGCCATCTCATCCTCGGTCGTCCCCTTCTCCTCCTGCCCCCAATCCCTCCCAGTATCAGAGTCTTTTCCAATGAGTCAACTCTTCACATGAGATGGCCAAAGTACTGGAGTTTCAGCTTTAGTATCAGTCCTTCCAATGAACACCCAGGACTGATCTCCTTTAGGACGGACTGGTTGGACCTCCTTGCAGTCCAAGGGACTCTCAAGAGTCTTCTTCAACACCACAGTTCATTAGGTCACTCCAATCCAACAATACATGGTTCATTCTATCTTCCCCATCTTTTGCCATTTGTAACTTCCTTCTCCAACAACAAGAAACCTGGCTGACTTTATCTACAATATATCTATGTATTTGGTCAATCCTAGAATACACAGAAAGTAATTCTGTATGGCAAACCCATGCCTCTGAGTAAAAGAAGCCTACAAACTAAAGTTTAATTTTTTTTTTAGGGCTCTCTCCATCTTCACCCTGAGATCAATGTCCAAATATTGTGTTCAAAAGTTACCGGAGGGCGGAAGGAGGGACAGACTGGCATCCCCACTTCCAGAAGTGTCTCTGCACTAAGCAGCCTGTAGGCACTGGGCACCCGCCAAGATGTCCCAGAGGAGGGTTAGTTCAGTCCAAAGTGCAGTGAAGAGAGAGCCCAAGAGATGTGCAAGGTTGTCAGTTAAACCTGTTCCTGCAAATGTGAAAATGAATCCCCAGAAGGCAGCAGGAAAGGCTAAATCCTCAGGCAAGAAAGTGCAAACAAACGGGAAAAGGGAAACAAATGGCAAACAGGCTGAAGAGACTAAGAAGCTGAAGACTGACCTGCCAGAAAAGAACAGAGACTGAGCAGGATCTGGCCTCTCATGGAGCAGGAGAGAAAGAAGCCAAGTCGGATAATGAGTCCTATGAATGAATCTTGTATCTCTGCACCATCATAGGACTATTTTTCTCAACTATTTTGTAAATGCAAGCTTTTTTAAAGTAGCCTTAGAAACCTTCTTAAGAAGGGAATGCCTCTCCATCTCATTTGTTAAGTGCAAATGTTTTTATTCAAAAAGTGAAATCATTTGCTGTGTGGGTTTTTTGGTTTTGATTTGCTTCTGTTTTTGTTTTGGTACAAACAAAATGGGGGAATATTGAGTTATGGGTGGGTTTGACTATCTTAGGTAAACATCTAATATTTTATAGATTGAGAGGAGGTAGATTTTATATCCTATAATACAAAGTATGTGAAATGGCAATTTGGAACCACAGTCATGCATTTAACATCTTCATCATTTTAAATAATTTTTATCCCATGTTGTATTTAATAGAATTGCTTCTTAAAGAAGAACACTCCTTAACCTTAGCTTTCCCTGTCAGAATTGTGTGCACTTTGTAATGTATTTTTGGTTGGGATAGTTTGGCTTTCCTAATAACTTAGTTATATGCTGTGAAAGATAAAAATTCATGTATGTAGTGTGTATGATATTAAATTGTGAACCAGTGAGACACAGTGCAGCAGCTTACCAAACTTTTGAAGGTATTGGTACTTGATACTCTTTTAAGGAAAATTTGCCTCCAAATTTTAGGCTGAAAATCACTTAAATAACTATTTAGAAAAAAATTATAAGTACATGGCTTTGTATATTTTTGGTGCATTCATTGAGACTTGAACAAACTGTTTACCATATCTGCATACTGAGCTTCAAAACAACCAACAAAACTGTATAAATTAACAAATTAATAAAAAAGTTATTTGAATTAGTGTAATTATGTTATTCATTAAAAATAAAATCTACTTCCCTGGTGGCTCAGACGGTAAAGCGTCTGTCTGCAATGCGGGAGACCCGGGTTCGATCCCTGGGTCGGGAGGATCCCCTGGGGAAAGCAATGGCAATCCACTCCAGTACTCTTGCCTGGAAAATCCTATGGACGAAAGAGCCTGATAGGCTACAGTCCAAGGGGTCACAAAGAGTCGGACACGACTGAGCGACTTCATTTCACTTCACTTCACTACATCTGTTACTATTCATGTTCCATTGTAGGGTTTTCCCCAATCCTTGTTAATTTTCTGTTTATGAGTCTGTGCAACATTAGCATGGTTCCAAAAGTTAGAAATGTTCACAAAGGAATCCTCAGAGAAGCGTCACATTTACTCCATTCCTACCACCTTTTCCACCGTGTTCCCATCCACCCTAGAGGAAACAGATCTGTTAGTTTCTAGTTTATTCTTCTTGTGTGTTTTGCATAAATGACCAGATGCATGTACATTTACTTATTTCCCCTTATTTCTCAAACAAAATGTAGCATATTGCAAAGCTGTTTTACACTTTGCTTTTTTTTAACCTAACACTATCTCCTGGAAATCACCCCACATCAGTTCATAGAGATCTTCTTCATTATTTTCTGAAAATTTTTATTTTATGAAACTGCATAATACTCCACTGTATGGAGGCACCATAGCTTAGTCAACCACTTATAATATTTTGCAGCTATAAATAAGGCTGCAGTGAATAACCTTGTGCATGTCTATTTTTGTATTGGTGGAAATGAATCTTCAAGGTAGAGTGGGCTTGCTAGGTCAGAAAGCAAATGCACTCGCAGCTTTGTTAACTATTTCCAAATTCCCCTCCATAAGAGCTGTACCAATTTGCATTTTAACCAGCAAAGCATGAGAATGCCCATTTACTCGCAGCTTCACCAACACAGTCTTTCTTTATACTTTTTCGTTTTTGAAAATCTGGTATATGAGAAATGGTATTCCAGTGTAGTTTTACTTTGCATGACTCATTATGAAGCAAATTGAATATCTCTTTATATGTTTAAGGATCATTTAAAAAATTGGGTGTGGGTAATTTTCTTTTCATGACATTTACCCATTTTCTAACAGATTTTCAGTCTTTTCTTTCACTTTTTTAAGAATTTTTTTAATATGGTAGAGATATCAGCCCTTTGTTTATGATATACGTAGCAAATATTTTCTCCCAGTTTCTCTTAGTTGTTTTTGCTTTGTTTCTTAATATTTATTTATCTTTATTTTTTGGCTGCGTCAGGTCTTAGCTGCCGCACGTGTGACCTTCATCGTGGGGCACCCCTCAGCATGTGAGATCCTAGTTCCCTGGCCAAGGATAGAACCCTCGTCCCTGCATTGGAAGGTGGATTCCTAACCACTGGATTTCCAAGGAAGTGCCCCTTTCAGTTGTTTTTTGATCTTGATTGTGATGGGGGTGTGTGGTTTACATGCCTCAGTTTTTATGTAATCAAATTTATCCACCTTTTCTTTTATTTCCTCTTTATTTTAAGTCATATTTAGCAAGGCTTTTCCCACATCTAGGTTAAAGAGGAATTCACCCATGCTTTTTTTCCCTAGGATTTGTTTGCTTTCATTTTTCCATTTAGATCTCTGATCCATATAAAATAAATCCTAGCGTTTAATGTACAGTTGTATTCTAGTTATATTTTTTTCCAAATGGCTAACTAGTTTTCTCAGAATCATTTATTAAAATCTCCATCTTTCTTGATAAGAACTCTACTGTCTTTTCCTTGATAAGGACACTGAGGGTTAGAAAAGTGAATGGCTCACCCAGTGCTACACAGGTGAGAAAATATAATCAGACATCTCTCTCTGAGGGGATGATGAAGACCTGAAGGGTAGGAGGGCTACTGCTGTGTGAATATTTGGAGGAAAAACAGCTCAAGTAGGGGTAACAGCAAATGCTAAGACCCTGAGGCAAGAGCAAAATTGGCCCATACAAGGACAATGTATCTGGAAAATGATAAGTATGGGAAGAGTGTATGAAATGATGGCAAGGTTGGCAAATCCTTGGTGAGGATGTTGATTGGATTACAAGTGCCATGGGAAATTTCTGTAATAGTTTTAAGAACGTAAGTAGTGAACTCTCATTTACGTATTTGAATAATCAGAGCTGGCAACTGTCTGAAGAATGGATGGAGAACCGGGAGACCAAATATGAGCCTGTTGCAGAATTCCAGGAGAGAGTTGCTGGTAGTTTGCACCAGCATGATGGCAGTAGAGATGGAAAGTGGTAGGTAAATTCACTTATCAATTAATGTAGTGAAGTCCAGAGCAACAAAGGACTTTGCTTTGGCAAACTGTGCCTCATCCCCTACCATTCTAGCTATGGTAATTTGAGTTGAGCTCTACAGTGATAAGCAGACAAACTTAAGATGCTTAATCTACTAGATCTTTATTAGCTTCAAGTATGAAATGGTATACCCAGACAATTGTGTTCATCTTTGACACTTCATGGTTTATTAAAACAATAACTGCAGGCTTTCCTGGAATGCCTGCAGGCATTCTACACATGGAGGAATATTATTCAGACTTGGAAATGAAGGAAGTTCTGACATTTGTGACCACATGGAAGGACCTTGAGGACTTTATACAAAGTGAGATAAGAAAAACAGAGAAAGACAAATACTAAATTATATTACTTAAATGTGGAATCTCCACATTTTACTCCTGGTGACTCAGTAGTAAAGAATCTGCCTGCCAGTGTAGGACACATGCGTTCTATCCCTGGTTCTGAAAGATCCCTCATGCTACAGAGCATCTAAGCCCTTGTGCAGCTAAGCCTGTGCTCTAGAGCCTGGGAGCTGCAACTACTGAACCCAGATGCCACAACCACTAAAGCCCACGCGCCTATATCCTGTGCTCCACAACCAGAGAAGCCACTGCCGTGAGAAGCCCACACACTGCAACTAGAGAGCAGCGCTGGCTCACTGTAGCTAGAAAAAAGCCCAGCACAGCCCCAGATAATAAATAAATAAATAAAACTTAGCAAAAAGACAAGAGATGAATAATAAGTGTTAGCAAGGATGTGGAGAAATAGGAACCCTTGTGCCCTTGTTGGTGGGAATGTAAATCGGTGCAGCCACTATGGAGACAGTATGAAGGTTCCTCAAAAAATTAAAAATAGAACTACCATATGATCTAGCAATCTCACTTCTGGTTATATATCTGAAGGAAATGAAAACAGAATATTGAAGAGATATCTACAGTCTTTTGTTTATTACATTATTTACAATAGCCAAGATATGAAAACAACCTAAGTGCCCATTAATGGATGGCTAAATGAAGAAAATGCTGCACACACCCCCCCCACACACACACGGAGGAATATTATTCAGAATTAGGAAAAAAGGAAGTTCTGACATTTGTGACCACATGGAAGGACCTTGAGGGCTTTAGGCAAAGTGAGATAAGAAAAACAGAGAAAGACAAATACTAAATGATATTACTTAAATGTGGAGTCTCCAAAAGTCATACTTTTAGAAACAAGAAGTAGAATGGTGGTTACCAGGGACTGAAGGATAAAGAAAATAGGCAGAAGTTGGTCAAAAAGTTAATCTAAATTTCCATTTGGAAAATAAATAAGTTCTGGCATCTAGTGCATAACATGGTGAGTATAGTTAACAATACTTTATTATAATCTTGAAAATTGCTAAGAGGGTAGGTCTTAAATATTCTCACCACATACAACCTAGTACAGCCACTATGGAGAACAGTGTGGAGATTCCTTAAAATACTGGAAATAGAACTGCCATATGACCCCGCAATCCCACTGCTGGGCATATATACCAGGGAAACCAGAACTGAAAGAGACACGTGTACCCCAATGTTCATCACAACACTGTTTACAATAGCCAGGACATGGAAGCAACCTAGATGTCCATCAGCAGATGAATGGATAAGAAAGCTGTGGTACATATACACAATGGAATATTACTCAGCCATTAAAAAGAATGAATTTGAATCAGTTCTAATGAGGTGGATGGAACTGGAGCCTATTATACAGAGTTAAGTGAACCAGAAAGAAGAACACCAATACAGTATACTAACACATATATACGGAGAAGGCAATGGCATCCCACTCCAGTACTCTTGCCTGGGAAATCCCATGGACGGAGGAGCCTAGTAGGCTACAGTCCATGGGTTCGCAAAGAGTCGGACATGACTAAGCGACTTCACTTTCACTTTTCACTTTCATGCACTGGAGAAGGAAATGAAAACCCACTCTGGTATTCTTGCCTGGAGAATCCCAGGGATGGGAGCCTGGTGGGCTGCTGTCTATGGGGTCGCACAGAGTCGGACACGACTGATGTGACTTAGCAGCAGCAGCAACACATATATATGGAATTTAGAAAGATGGTAATGATAACCCTATCAAAAGAGACACAGATGTATAGAACAGTCTTTTGGACTCTGTGGGAGAAGGCGAGGGTGGGATGATCTGCGAGAATAGCATTGAAACATGTATATTATCATATATGAAACAGATCGCCAGTCCAGGTTCGATGCATGGGACAGGGTTCTCAGGGCTGGTGCACTGGGATGACCCAGAGGGATGGGATGGGGAGGGAGGTGGGAGGGGGGTTCAGGATGCGGAACACATGTACACCCGTGGCGGATTCATGTCAATGTATGGCAAAACCACCACAATATTGTAAAGTAATTAGCCTCCAACTAAAATAAATAAATTAAAACAGATAAATAAATAAATATTCTCACCACAAAAGAGAAATGGTAATTAGGTAAGGTGATGGAGGTATTGACTAATTGTGGTGGTCATCATATTGTAACATATGTATACCAAATCAATACACTGTACACTTTAACTTACACAATCTTATGTAAATTACACCTCAAGAAAGCTGTAAAAAGAGTTTAGTTCATATTGCGTAAACAAAATTAAAAGAAAACCTAAAATTACAGGTTGAAGCAAATATAAGATTCTCATTTTTAATTTTTTGTTAATAAGAAAAACTTCATTATTTCCATTGGTTGATGTTATAATGAGTGAATATTATAACTTACAAAAAACCTTTATACTAAAAAATCTTTTTATTGCTTTTTATTAACTGTTACTAATTATATTGTGTTAAGCTTTAAAATAGTAGTCAAAATAAGCACTCCACCCTGCCACCCCCCACAGATATCTCCACATCCTAATCCTCAGAATTGGTGGATATGTTGTCTCACATGAAAAAAACTTCAAAGTTAAGATTAAGTTCTGGATCTTGTGACTGGGAAATTATCCTTAATTATCTATGTAGGCTCAATCACAGAGGTCTTCATAAGCAGAAGGGCAACGTGACTATGGAAGCAGAGAGAGAGAGAGAAAGGGAGAAAGATTGGAAGCTAGCTTTGAAAATGAAAGAAAGGAGCCAAGAGCCAAGGAATTCAGGTGGCCTCTAGAAACTAGAAAAGGCAAGAAAGGGATTCTCCCTTAGAGCCTTCATATGGAACCAGTCCTGCCCACACACTGATTTTAGCACAGACTCATTTCAGACTTCTGATAACCAGAATTGTAAGAAAATAAATAAGTCACTAAATGTGTGGTAGTTTGTTAGAGGCAATAGAAAATTAATACAGATTGACTACAATAGCTTCTTAGATCAGTTGTTCATTTTGACAATCAAAGGATTAGATTGCCTTTTTAGGCTGAAATTTGAGGGGTATACATCCTGATGAATAGAATTTTCAGTTTTATTTTATTCAGTTAAATATGAAAAATTTTAAATATAGAAAGTACAGAAAATAATATAACCACCTATGTATCTGCTAGCTAGACTTAAGAATCGACATTTTGTCATATTTGCTTTGAAACTCTCTTCCTTCTTAAAGCATAAAATATTACTGAAAATATGTTACACTCTCCAACTTTTCCCCTTCCCTTCTCTAGAGCTTGGTATATGTAAATACAGTGTATATTATTACATTACACTATACATGGATGTATTCATAAACATTTTGTTTCTGTGCTTAAGCCTATGTCCAGCTATGTGCTGGAAATTGACACTAAGATGCTCATTTGCTCTTTCCTTCGAAGTATTCTCCTGTCATAAACTTGCCGTTTCTATCCACCACACTGAGTTCAGTTCAGTTCAGTTCAGTCGCTCAGTCGTGTCTGACTCTTTGCGACCCCATGAACTGCAGCATGCCAGGCCTCCCTGTCCATCACCAAATCCTGGAGTTCACTCAAACTCACGTCCATTGAGTCAGTGTTGCCATCCAGCCATCTCATCCTCTGTCGTCCCCTTCTCCTCCTGCCCCTAATCCCTCCCAGCATGAGGGTCTTTTCCAATGAGTCAATTCTTCGCATGAGGTGGCCAAAGTACTGGAATTTCAGCTTTAGCATCAGTCCTTCCAATGAACACCCAGGACCAATCTCCTTTAGAATGGACTGGTTGGATCTCCTTGCAGTCCAAGGGACTCTCAAGAGTCTTCTCCAACACCACAGTTCAAAAGCATCAATTCTTTGGCACTCAGCTTTCTTTATAGTCCAACTCTCACATCCATAAATGACCGTTGGAAAGTTACATAGACACAAAACCATTTTTGCCTTGTCTTTCTCAACTGCTCAGCCGCCAAGTCCTACTGATTAATAGAAATAACAAACACCTCTATATGTTCTTTTATTTCAGTTACTACCATCATTATTTAATTCAAATCCTTCTTGTAAAATATCAGAATTAGTCTCCTAAGTATTTTCTTTCCTATAATTTCTCCCACATGTTTGTCCTTACTACACAAAGTCACCAGATTTTTCAAAACTTTTACTTGACCTTGCTGTCAATTCCCTGCTCACAAAGCATCAAGGACTCTCTACTGGACAAAGCACAAACGCTTTGTGATACAGTTAAGTCCCTGTTCTTTCTGACTCCAACCTATAGCCCTTTGTTCACACATCTATTAAAGCCCTAATTTCATTGTTGGGTAATTACTCATTATTGTGCCTTAAACCCTCACGAAACTATGAGTTTTTAGAGGCCAGGAACTGCTGTATTCATCCGTGGCCTGGTTCATGTTTCATGTTCAATACACAGAAGTTTACCTGAATAACACTGTAATTTTAAATCACAGAAGTCACCTGGAAGTGGAGTAGATGGGTGAGTGGTCCAGTATGGTACTTGTCCTTTGCATAAAAGAGAGCTGTTTTCTCATTTTTATTCCTCTCTTCCTTTCTCATATGGAAACAAAACTTTTGAGGTACTGCTTTATAGTTTTCTTTTCTTACAATGTCGTTGTCTGGTTTGTTAGCAGAGTAATAACTGGCTTCATAAAATAAGTTGAGAAGTGCACTGTCTTCTATGATCTTTTGGAAAACTATGTGAAGGATTGGAGTTAACCTGATTTAAACATTTGGGAGATTTTACCAGTGAAGCTCTTTGGAACTGGGCTTTTCTTTAAGGTATTTTTAAAATTGCATTTTAATCTGTTTATATGATATAGGTCTACTCAGATTCTCTACCCTGATATCTCAGTTGGTAAAGAATCCGGTTTGATTCCTGGGTGGGGAAGATCCCCTGGAGAAGGGATGGGCTACCCACTCCAGTATTCTTGGGCTTCCCTGGTGGCTCAGCTGGTAAAGAATCTGCCTGCAATATGGAAGACCTGGATTCCATCCCTGGGTTGGGAAGATCCCCTGGAGAAGGGAAAGGTTACCCACTCCAATATTCTGGCCTGGAGAATTCCATGAAATATATAGTCCATGGGGTCGCAAAGAGTCGGACACGACTGAGCGACTGAACTGAACTGAACTGAACTGAACGATCAACTCTATATCATTATGAAATATTCTTCTTTTTCTCCATTAACAATTTTTTGTCTTGAAGTCCATTTGGCATAGCCATTCTAGCTCTTTGTAATCATTTGTATGTTAAATCATTTTACAGAACTCTGGAAATTAACAAAGACTCTCAGCTGTCCAGAGTTCAGCAAAAGTTGTTTCTGAAAGTTTTTCCAGTTTTTTCATTGCTTTTAGGAAAGAAATTTCAGAGGTCCCCACTTTGTCATTTTTGCTGATGTCATTTCTTGATTTATTCTATGAGGACATTTAAATATTTTCCTAAGCATCAAGTTTTGGAATAATTTTGGTATTAATGTCTAATATTATTCTGTTGTGATCTGGGAACTTACTCCATATGAATAACTTTGTTTTCTTAATTGATGGAAGTTTTTGTTTTAACCTGGAGTTTAAGAATTAGAAAAATCCATATTTAACTGAAGTTTAAATGGAAGCCTGCTTTAATTTCATTTTTTGCTGAAACTTTTTCTTAAGTATATAAATTTACTTTCATGGCCCACTCAGGACAGAGATATTAATGAATATCAACATAATAATTTTATGCTGATTGAGGATTTTGCAATCTTCAAGGGTTATCATTCAAACATGTGCTATGGTGTGTAACAGACCTAGATTCAAATACCAGGCCTATTGCTACTAACTAAGTGAACTTGGACAAGTGACCTAACTTCATGGCCTCAGACAAGTGACTTAACGTCACTAAGCCTCAGTTTTCTCATCTACAGAATGAAAATATGTGACTTTTTAAAAACAGAGTTATTGTCAAGATTAAACAAAATGGCAGATGTTCAGGATGACTGGAAAAGAGGATATGTGAAGAAATAAGTGTAAAATGTTAGCCAGGGCCAGATCACAGAGATGGGCACATGGAAAGTGTTTCATAAACCTTTATTGCTTTCCCTATTTCTTCATATAGATATCATAGGAAAATTGTAGAAAACTGTGCTCAATGTAAGACTAAGACATCCTTCCTTCCAGAAGATTTGGGGGTATTTGTTAACGAAATTGGCTGACTTCCATCTGCTTTTTGTTATTTGCTTCTCTCTGTGTGAAAGTTAATAACAGCAAGATTCCAGTAACTTGAGAGTTCTGATTGGTTGAGTTCCAATGAATTGAGTTTTTACCTACCACCAATAACTGAGAGTTGAGAAATAGCCTCATGATTCTTTGAGTATTTTATTTGCAAAGGAACAGTATTAAAACTAATCACTCACTCAAAGACCTATGATAAATTCTGTATTTGATTCTTTATTTTAAAGGTCTTGAGCAGCATCAAGTATTATACTTCTATGAAGAAATTCATTCAGTAAAGTTTTCTTCAAATGAACTAAAATTAAGCTTCTCCATTCATTTAACTTCCTTTGTTTAAATCTTAAGTCAATTTGGGATTAATCATTAGCAGTTACTGAGAATTTTTCTTTCATTATATTTAAAGGTAGTCCTCTCTTCAAGGGTTTTAACCCCTTTTAATAGCACCATTAGGCATTAACATACAAAAAGTGAATCACTAGTAAATCTCAAGCTTCCTTATTCTACTTTTAAGTCTCTATGAAGTAGGCACTATCATTACTCTCATTTTTACTGAAGAGGAAACTGAGAAACAGAGAGATTAAGTTGCTTGCCCAAAACCACCCAGCTAATGAGTGGCAGAACCAGGATTCAAATCCAAACAGTTTAGATCCAAGTCAATGCACTTAGCCACTATAATATGCTACAATTTGCTGAACTTTTCTGAGATCAGTTTTCCAATTTAAAAAATACAGAAAATAATTCCTTTTGGTCCAATTGTGAGGAAAGATTAGACCTGTCTCTTATACACATCTAGATGTGTATAAGAGACAGGTCTTATGTTCCCTTATAGATATGACAGGAATATAATAGCATTGATTTTATGTAGTGTGTAAATAGGTATAAATACTTATGCCTACTTATCTATATACACATGCATCTTATTCTTGAATGTCTGCTTTGGGGTCTATAAAATGTATGCATCTATCTCATTTATTTATCACAAAAGCCCTTTGAAATCAGTGCTTTTAACCCCAGTTTTTGCCTTTAGAAATAAGGGAGCCTAGGTTTTCTTAATCCATCTTAAATTGAGTTTCTTACCCTTTCCTCACTATTTAAATAATATTCTATATTTTTTAAGCATAGAAATAAGTGTTGTCCCTTTGGGGGCCATGCATTTATTCCAGTGGGATTCTGAGGTTCCCACCATTTTGACCCACACTTTTGGGAACTGATTTCAGGGCTTATTCTAAGACTCTCAGTGGTATAAAATTTTGGTCTTTTGAGAGTGGATTTAATTTTTGGAAAGGATATACTGTCTCCAAAAGCCAAGCCTGATGAGCAACTGGGGGTGGATCAAACTGGGTAATGCTGTTTTTGTTCATTGATAAGGTGTGAATCTGAAGGAATGACTGTGCTTTTCTTGTGTGACTCAGATACAGGCTCTAAAGGCATTTTCCCAAAGGAAAATGCACCAAAGGTGCTCCAAAATGTGAAGTACTGGCACTGAAGAGGTTACTTTTGAAAGACAAAAGTCACTTGTTTTAAATTCTGAGAATTTCATTGAAACAAAGTAGGCTCTTTGCTTTTTAGGCAGGCAGTGGTCATTACAGCACAGGGGACCAGCCTGTTCTGTGATGATTTAAGTATAATTTTACATTCACTGACCACACCTATAGAACAAAGGCTCCAACCACTCAGTAGGAGTCACTTATGTTGAAAACTCTAGGCTTTGCCTACTTAAATAACACATAACCTCTTCAATCTCCTTAATAAGCACTGGATCAAAATGAAGAGTAGACTGAATGTCCTGCTGCTGTAGAAAGTGAAGTTGCTCAGTCGTGACCGACTCTGTAACTTCATGGACTGTAGCCTACCAGGCTTCTCTGTGGAATTTTCCAGGCAAGAATACTGGAGTGGGTTGCCATTTCCTTCTCCAGGAGATCTTCCCCACCCAGGGATTGGACCCGGGTCTCTTGCATTGTAGGCAGACGCTTTAGCATCTGAGCCACCAGGGCAGTACCGCTGTGCTGCTGTAGGAAATAACTTAATGAAGAGAAGCGCCTCTGTTAATCCGATTGAGGAATCTCAAAAGTTAGGTAACTTACTCCAAACCTCCCAAATATAAAGAGCTGGTTATAGATTTATCCCGTACTGGTAGGACTGAGTGCTAGTAAAACTCAGTTCAGGACTGAGCAACAAATGTAATAGGCAACATTCAACATCCTTTTAGTCCTGGGTGGCCACAGTGTGAAAAAGGACTTTAAGGGTCCAGTGACAGAAACATGCTGGAAAATAAATAATGGGATTCAGGAGAAATCACACTCAAAAGCAGTAAGGAGCAGTCACAGCTCTGTGGCATCTTTCTTCTTTGCCACTGAAATGTAGCCAACGCTTCGTGGCATGGCGTGCAGCGCACTTGCATGCAGCACATGGCACAGTGCCTTTCCTGAGGGTCACTAGATTTTCATAGTCCTTCGAAAAAACTCTGATGCCTCTCCTTCTAATGCTTTGACTGCAGAGTACAAGCATATAGAAATTAGCCTTGCTGGAGTTCTTAGAAGCTACAAACCCCAGGTTGCCAGCTTTGGCTTTTTCTATTATATTATGCAATGACACAATCAAGGTGCTCAGTTCTTGAACCATTATGCAGTAAAGGAGCACACAGGTACTCCTTTAAGAATGTCCACTAGAAATGCAAGTTTGTTCTGTGGCATATGTTTCCTTGAAAGAGAAAGAGCCCTTCAGAGGGATGGTACTGGCCAGAGAGGGCTACCACTAATGTATGCTTTGACAAGTGACTTTTACAGCTAGAGTTGGACTGCTCTTTTCCTTCTGGCTTTGATCTAAGCCTTAGTCATTCATTCAGTTCAGTTCAGTTCAGTCGCTCAGTCATGTCCGACTCTTTGCGACCCCATGAATTGCAGCACGCCAGGCCTCCCTGTTCATTACCATCTCTTGGAGTTCACTCAGCATTACACATTATTATAAACCATTGATTTAAATTCCACTGCCTTTCCTTATACTATCCTCCTTGGTCTTCCTTTCTAGGCCCATTAAAAGAATTGTTTCTTAGAAACAGTATGAAGAGAAACCAACAGCCCTGCAATATCGCCATATTTCCTTCTTTCTCCACCTCTTACTTACCTCTCTTTCTCAAAATCACCTGCATTATGAAGTCTTCCATTTGTACCTGAGTGTGTGAACCTTTTAAATTTCACATAATACCAAAAACATAAGAAAAAAACTTTAATAAATGTACTACTTAAGCATATGCCATTTTAAACGTTAACTTTTCCTCTGACCTTATGTAAAATGTAGAGATCTAAACAGTATCATAATCACCCTCCCACTTAATTGTCACCAAGGCAACCAAAACTTTCAAGTAACTGGCAAAATTTCCATTGCAGGTAAAATCTGGGGAAGCACTGCCCAGGAAGCCTGCATTCCAAAGCTGGCTGTCTAGGTCTTCCCACACATGAGAAACACTAAAGTTACTTAGAAATAGATTACATGTGCTAATTGCAGCCATTGATGGTTTTGGAAGAGAAGGGATTCTGTGACTTTCATCTGCTGATTGTGACGCATTATTGGTTTGTGTGCATCTGGGGCAAAGGGTTCAGGGTGGTATAAAAAGTGTGGCATTTACTAAAGAAATATTGCTCCATACATGAATTGTCTTTAAGGTGCTAGAAAGTAGGTTTCTTTTTTTTAGAGTAAACAATGACACAGACTAGTGGAGAAGTGCAAATGTCCATTTCTTTCTCTCTTTGCCTTATGAAATAGAAAAGCAAATCTTAGCCCTTAGGATGAAGTGGACAAAGATGGAGGGTACTGAGCGAGGCAGCAAAAGGAATATAAGAGAGTTAATGCATTCATCTCTAATTTCCTACATTCTTCTGAATCATTCTGTTCTCTATTCTTGGACCTATACAAAATTTGGTTTTCATTGGTGTAGGGAAGTACTGATTCAGCTTGTCATGGGGAACTCTCAGAAGATATCTAGTCCAGCCCTTTTCACTATTCTTTTGTTCTTTCCTTCATTTATTTACCAAACATTTTAAAACACTCACTCCATTCAAGGTGAAAGTGATACAAATATAAATAAGGCATAGTCCCTGCTCAGAAAGAGTTCACAGCCTAGTGGGGGGGCGGGGGGCGCGGGGGAGGCAGAGATGTAATAACAGAAAGGGAAGGGATTGAGTTGTGTCCAAAGTACAGTGGAGGCACAAAAGGGAGAATGATTAGTTTTTCCAAAGGAAGTTTAAATAATGATAATAATCCAAAGAGCAGGTGATACCATTACTGAAGAAACAAAGCACAGAGAAGGGAGGTGAGGTGTCTAAAGTCTTGTGGGAGGCAGACTGTGACATCACCTTACCGCTGTCATCGATGTCACACCTCAGCACAGTAATAATAAATTTTAGCCTTATTCCTATACATTAGTGAGGATACCGGAACCATTCACTCAAAGAACAACACAAACAAAATTATATTCTCCTGTGGAACACAGGATGCCAGAGAGAATGATTAGAGGGAAAGATTCAATACTTCCTCTCCTTTTACTTCTTTCTTTTACCTCTCCCCAGCATGATTCTGCTCAGCTAGAGCTACCCAAGATAGCCTAGACTTGGGGCTTCATAAGTCTTTGACTAAATAAGCTGTCACAAAGGTTCAAGGTGTATTTGTAAAAGTGAGGTCTTAGAGTTGGCAAAAGATTGTATTTCTAAACATCCATAGTTGAGAGCTTAGGCCAATGAGTGCACGTCACCCTCATCTGGGAGTAACAAGGAGTCCACTCTGCTGGGGCAGCATCAGTGGAGAGATGCTTTACTGCATGAAAGGAAAACAGTCTTCCCTTCTCTCACATTAATCTAAACACCTCACTGCCCAACGATGCCACTCTCTGGAAACGTTACTCAAGTTACTAACAATACCGAATTGCAGGGGCTCCTTTATTAAGCCTTCATCTGAGGGTTTTGCTTCACAAGGTTTGAACATTAAGAAAACTAACAGCAACAGCAGACACAACCTGGTAATCTGGTAAGCTGTTTTTATCATTACTTGTTAATAATAAAGGCAAAGTTAAGGAATAATTGGCTCACTTCTTTCTGTAGCATATTTGTGAAATAGGTCCATATCCCTTTTAGAAATAAAATATGTATATCAGAGGGCTTCCCAGGTGGCTTAGTGGTAAAGAACCTGCCTGCCAATGCAGCAGATGTGGGTTTGATCCCTGGGTTGGGAGGATCCTCTGGAGTAGGAAATGGCAATTCACTCCAGTATTCTTGCCTGGAAAATCCCATGGACAGAGGAGCCTGGTGGGCTGCAGTACATAGGGTCACAAAAGAGTGGGATACAACTAAGCAACTAAAACAACAGCAGCAATGTATATCAGAGGGAATAAGATGGTGGATGATTTATCTAAGAATATGGAAAATATAATAAATCGGTAGTGCTAGAGGCAATGACACAGACACTCAGACTATATGTCAGGAGCAAAGATGGCTTGGGACCCCTGTATGCCAAACTGCCAAAGCTGAATGCTATTTTATTGTTCTATGTTCTCTTACCCAAGACTTCGACTGTCTTGTTGGCTAATTTTACTTGTGTGAAAGAGGGAGACCGATGGATCCAGCTGCCAAGACAGTGTGGACATGCAGTGCTAGGTTCATGCCGTAACTGGTGATCACACCTTAGTAGAACCTTGCAACATTTCTTGTAATCCCAGTGGGGCCTCCTCTGAGAGGAGACAGCAATTATGTGTAGTGGCTTTCAGATGTAAACAAATGTTGTTCATGGGGGCCTGGCTTTTAATCAGTCAAGTCATTTCATTCATGGCTTAGGTCAAACTGGAATGAAGGTTTCTGATCAGGGAAATTGAGCGCATTCATTTACTGTGTCAGCCAGTGTTTTAAGAACTTAGGTACATTTCTCTTTTCCTTCAGAGATCTGACTGTACAGTATATTTAAGGCTCAGAAAGCACTTTAGAAACAGACTGTATCTTAAAAATAACTCTATATCTCCTTTTGTACTTATCTCAACTACACTAGTATGCATTTGACCATTTTCCATTGCTATTATTTCTTATGACTCAGTGCCATATGCTGGAAAGGGGTAACATAGAATATTTTGTTTTTATGGGAATTATGGTGGTACCATATTGCTTCTGTTTCTCTGTCTCTATCTCTTATTAACTGTTCTTCACAAAATGCTCTAAGATGATAACAACTGAGAAAATCATTTTAAAAATCCATAGAAAAGACATGTTAAAACTTTATATCAAAATGAGTTAGAAACCATAGTATCATTTCTTCATTCATTGGTTGGAATGAAACCAAAACTGTGCAAATGAAAGGGCAGATGTGGAAAACGTGCGCTGTATACACCAAAGGGTCCGGAACCATGATGACCTGCAATTTCCTTGTCTCACTGAAAATTTGGTAAGACCACAATTCCTCTGAAGAGCTGTGGGCAAGATGTCAATCCAAAACAAAGAGAGATGCTAGACACATTGTGGCATAAAAAGAGGTAAGTCAAATCCTTAAGGAGAGCTGTATAAGCTAGTTTGGGAAATGAGATAACATGCAGAGGGAAAAAAACACGAAATCATTGGACAAGCAGTCTGTGACTGAGTATTAAGCTGTGAATCAAAGTAGGGAATGGTTAGGGACAAGTTTTCTGGGAGACTGAAGACTTCAAGGAGTCCTTGCAGAAAAGTAAGATTTGGGTTTGGGTTCCTTGGAGGAGTCAAGAATTGTGCTAGGACTGAAACTTAGACAGTGTATTCAAATGCAGAGACATAACTTTGCCAACAAAGGTCTGTATACTCAAAGCTATGGTTTTTCTGGCAGTAATGTATAGATGTAAGAGTTGGACCATAAAGAAGGCTGAGTGTTGAAAAATTGATGCTTTCGAATTGTGGTGTTGGAGAAGACTCTTGAGAGTCCCTTGGACTGCAAGGAGATCAAACCAGTCAATCCTAAAGGAAATCAACTCTAAATATTCATTAGAAGGACTGATGCTGAAGCTAAAGCTTCAATACTTTGGGCACCTGATGTGAAGAGCTGACTCACTGGAAAAGACCCTGATGCTGGGAAAGATAGAAGGCAGGAGAAGAAGGAGCTGACAGAGGAGGAGATGGTTGGATGGCATCACCAACTCGATGGACATGAACTTGAACAAGCTCCAGGAGATGGTGAAGGACAGGGAAGCCTGGTGTGCTGCAGTCCATGGGGTCGCAAAGAGTCAGACACGACTAAGAAGCTGAACAACAACACTCATTTAACATTCCATATGTGATAGGCATGCTTGTAAGTGCTTTGTAATTCATTTGTCATAATCATTCTATGAAGTAGGCACTATCATTACTCTCATTTTTACTGAAGAGGAAACTGAGAAACAGAGAGATTAAGTTGCTTGCCCAAAACCACCCAGCTAATGAGTGGCAGAACCAGGATTCAAATCCAAACAGTTTAGATCCAAGTCAATGCACTTAGCCACTATAATATGCTACAATTTGCTGAACTTTTCTGAGATCAGTTTTCCAATTTAAAAAATACAGAAAATAATTCCTTTTGGTCCAATTGTGAGGAAAGATTAGACAGGCAGTGAAAGTGCCTGGCACAAGGAAGGCACTCCGTAAAAAGCTGCTGCTTTTCTTAATTTCCTCTCTTGGAAACTCAGCCTTTTTCTGGTTCTTAGAAGGAACCCTGACTTAGTATTTTCCAGAATACCCTTCGACGTGGATCATCTACCCCTGCTTGATTCTTGAGCCCATCACTGTATTCCATTTGTTTTTTGAGTGCTCTCTTAGTATATATTATGTCTCCAGCCTCAAGTGCCTACCTCATTATATGGAGTAAGTAAACCTCCAGAATGTAAACCCTCCTGGTCAGTAGTTATAGAACCATACCTAGTTGTGTTAAGACAGCATATCTCTGAAGTAACTGGAGACTTATGTCCACTATAGGCACTTGTGTACTCAGCAGGTACTTCATAAATATCTGTGTTGATTGTGTGCTTGGCTCTGTGCTATGTGATGCATGGGATACAAAACAAATAGAAAAAAGAAAAGGAATACAAAACAGGATAAAGGGAGTAGGGAATACAATAGGGGCCAAGAAGTTTTATTCTTCACCCAGGGTATTCTTCCTACCCGCCCCCACCCCCAACGGCACCATTTAGCCATTCTTCATCTGCTGGGCTGAGGTGCCAGCTTCCAGGATCTATTCTTCCTAGATAATTTGTTCATTTAGAGAAGGGTTTTTTGAAGACATTATGGCATGATGTCAGGAAATTTCATATCTCTTTGCAGCCTGGAGAGGAAGAGAATGCCCCCCTCCAACCTAGGCTTTCAGGATTAGCCTTCGTCTGATTTCTGTGGTCATTTTCAAAATCTCTCTGGTGCCAGTCTGAGGTCTTTTAATATGCCCCACCCAAGTGTGATTCAAAGGGAAAAACTCATGGTCCTCTTCTTTTGTATTCGGGATGCATGTGATCAGAGGTAAAGAATCTGCCTGCAGGGTAGGAGACTTGGGTTCAATCCCTGGGTTGGGAAGATCCCCTGGAGAAGGAAATAGCAACTCACTCCAGTATTCTTACCTGGAGAATCTCATTAATAGAGGAGCCTGAGGGGCTACAGTCCATGGGGTTGCAAAAAAGGCAGACACGACTAAGCAACTGAACAACAACAATCTCTCTGGACCCAGGAAGAAAATTCTCCTGATTGCAAGAGGAGCTGAGAAATGGGCTATTTGTCCATAGATGAAAGTAGTCAGCACTCTTGATCTGGTAGGCAGAATTCTAAGTGCTTTACCTACGTTATCATTTAATTCTCACCACAAACACCATGACACAGGTGCTATCTTTGTCTCCAGGTTTTAAAAAAGAATTGAGGCACAGAGAGAGTAATTTGTTCAAGATCACACTCTTAGTAGGTGAGCACAGGGAATGGGGCTGTAGGATCTATACTTTTAATCATCACGTTGTATCAATCAACATCTCAAATTCAAGTTTCCCTTCTTGAATAGCAACAGCAGATGGACCATAGTCACTGGCTCACAGCGATTCACCATTGAGCCACACATTCTCATGCCACGCCTCCCATTTGCAGGCCAGAGACAGATCACTCATCTGGCACTCTGACCTTGCTAGTAGGAGCTAGTAGGAGTTACTCTGGGGCTGATATCACCTTGTTCTTTTCTGTGTTGCACAAGATTGACAAGGAACTGGCTCTCAAGTTCTCCCTTCTCCAGTCCACACCAAAAAGGGAAGGAATGCTTAAACCCCAGTGGTTACTCTGAAGGTTTGGTAAGGAGCCATTCAAGTGTGACTAATTCTATTTTCTAAAAGTAAAAGGAAGACATGCCAAATTATGCCTCCAATATGACTATAGCCAAGCCAGTCTTGTCTCTGTCACAGGCAAGCCCTCCAAATCTGCAATGGCCTCCACCTACTCTCACCAGTGGAGCACTATGTTCCAGGCCCTGTAGGTGCTTTCAAACCTTCATCATATGTAACACTATAATATATGCTACAAGGAAGGTTCTAGAATTTTCTGAATTTCATTCATGAGGAAATTGAGAGAGATTAAATATTGTCTGAGGTCACACTATATTACCAATAGATATTTTTTAGTTTCTTGCTCATTTTCTGCCTTTGTTCATTACCATTCAGTATCATCTCAGGTTCCATGATTAAAGGTACTGGTTCATACTGATATTATATTCATAATATCATGAAAGCAAAAATGTGATGAGATCGTAATTATTTTTTCAGAGATCATAATCATTGTACCAACATGTTGCATGGAGGTTAGAGCATGTTTTAACATGAGTAAAAGTCAGATATTTCAGCTCAGTTCAGTTCAGTCGCTCAGTCGTGTCCGACTCTTTGTGACCCCATGAATCGCAGCACGCCAGGCCTCCCTGTTCATTACCATCTCTCAGAGTTCACTCAGACTCACGTCCGAGTCCGTGATGCCATCCAGCCATCTCATCCTCGGTCATCCCCTTCTCCTCCTGCCCCCAATCCCTCCCAGCATCAGGGTCTTTTCCAATGAGTCAGCTCTTCACATGAGGTGGCCAAAGTACTGGAGTTTCAGCTTTAGCATCATTCCTTCCAAAGAAATCCCAGGGTTGATCTCCTTCAGAATGGACTGGTTGGATCTCCCTGCTGTAGCCCTTCAGCCAGCCTTAAATAGCCAGAGACTTCTGTATGGAGTCACCACAAATAGTGTTGCGGGCTGTAGGCTGTGGAGCTGTCGCTGGAACACAGCAGCAGCAAACAGTACTATTTGCTAATAATAATAGGTGATTATTACACAAGTTCAAAAGAGGAAGGTGATGTTTCACATTACTGTGCATAACATGGTCCTGCCTGCATGTCTAGCAGTATCAGCTGACCATATTTTAAAAATGAATAATGAGTTATGTGACTTAGCAAAGGAGTAAAACATAATTCTGATAGAATAAATTGAGAATTCAAAAATCCATTGGAAGCATGGTGCACTGATATATGAGAGAGTTTAACTTTTCACCTATTTAGCATCTTTAAAAAAATTCAGCAACATTTGTTCAGTGGTGGATTACAATAATCCTTTTGTTACTAAACCATTACATAACTTTTAGAATTCTTTCCTGTATCAGTCAAAGTTAATTAGATTTATTGGAAGAACATGCCACTTGAGAGGCTTCTACATCCTTACCTCCAGTCTTAGCTTTTACATCTGTATGTGTACCGTTAAGACATTGTGAGAATACGGAGAGTATGTTCCCTAAGTGTGTTTAAATGTTTGGTTACCCACCTCTATTTGACTGACGGGGGAGAGTGAAGATCCATTAGGACTAGTGGTTCTGAGGCTAGCCCAAAATGCAAGGGTAAAAGAAGTGTTAAGTATTTAGAGACTATAATGTACATATATTAAGAACTCATCTTGTGAATCAGTGAGTATACAGCTTAATTTTTCCTGGGTCATGCCTCCAATCACGCCTAAAGAAAAGAAAAGAAAAGGCTGTCTAGCTCTACCCACTCTACTAAATTGGAAAGTAATTTCAAGGTGAGTCTACCCCTGAGAGTAAATGGACCCTTTTAAAATGCTGAGGGGAGGGGACAGCAATTTCCTACCGCTTTTGAACATACTCCCTAATGAACCGGTAGCATGGAAATTTGCCTACCTTCATTTGTCACACCAACCTGGATACAAGGAGGACAGTTTACCAGACTCAAATTTGTTGATAAGGTTTTTCTTCCCTTCAGTGTGGAGACGAGAGATTAATGAAGTCTTATTTGCAACTTTCACCAGTCAGAAATGTCTAGCAAGAGACAGCGTTGAAGCTGTGCTACCCAGAGAACCCCCAAGCTGTCCTATTTGTGACCTGAAATTTATGATAAAACAATTATTTCAGCCATGCAGTAACAATAAAATCAAGCCAGCTTGTGTGGAATTAGGGAAAGTCAGTGTCCCATAGGAGATGTGGTTTGCAATGGTGGGCAGAGGTAAGGGAACTGGTGTTGACCCAAGATACGTTTAGTATAAAGAGTTCTTTGTTGACTCGCTGTGATAACAGTTCCTCATTTGTTAGATCATTGGGTATAGAGTTATATAATTCAGCCTTGCCTTTCTCTCCAGCCTACTGCGGTAGCCAACACCTCCTACTTTTAGTCTCTGGACTGCAAAAGCCACTTCCTATACATCAGCCAAATTTGACTTTTAGAGTAGGGCAGGTCATTTGGTAAGTTGGAAGGGAGGTGCAGAAAGGTGGCTAGGAATTAAAGTCTCTTTTTTTCCCCCCTCCTTCCTTTCAAATAACTAGAAACTCCTGTCTTTTGTTTGACTCATGCTTAGGATTCTACTCAGTATTACAAACCTATCAGACACCGCCCCTGCATGTTGTCCTGATAACTTTCACAATGCTTGTCAAATGCCACAGAGGGTTTTTCTCAATTATTTAAAGGACAGTTTGTGCCAGTGTTCTTCCAACCATTATGATCCTGCTCCTATTATCTCACATTTAACAGAGATTGATTTCTTGCCTAATATTAGCTGGAGAATTCTATTTGGATCAGTCTGGTAGAATTTTTAAAAATATAATTAGCCTGAGAATTCACCCCACTCTTCGATTTAACTGCTGCTTGAATACCTCCTGTGACGTTTCTGCACTTTCTGGAGGGCACGTGGAACTCTGTTACTGGGGTGAAGCAGTTCATGGCAGGAGAGCAGCCCATGAATTGCTATGAGCTTGTCACGGAGGATCCTGCATATACGTGTGTTTCAGACTACAATTGTCCTCCTAAGATTAAATAAAATCATGCATTGATTACCATTGAGCTCCAGTTAAGGAACAGCTGGTGTTCCTATCACACTTGCATTAAAAAGAAACTTGTAATTTAGCTATCCAGATGTACATTTTTTGAAAGAATCAAAATATATAATTGCATTTGCTTTGTCCACTTGTCATTCAAAAGTATCTGGAACTCTACCTTAGGGCTCCTCCTACCCTTCAAACTCCGTTAAAGAGGGGGGGCTATTCGTACAGACCAACATTTCCCTTTCTGAGATCAGGGTTTTAAAGGGAAATAAAGAATTTATAGAAAAGAGAGGACTCAGGAAGGCAGCTGATGAGTGTTGGTGAATATATAAATATATATGTATTCTGTCTTCAGTGGGCCGACGTATTTATTGACTAAGGTCATTTTTGGAATTACCTATCTCATCTTATATCCAGAGGGTCTAGAAACGTCCAGCTTTGGACCGCACTCCATTTCTCATTGGCACTTCAGTTCCTGCAGCTCTACAAACTTTGCTGCCTCCCTTCCCCACCCCCACCCCCATCCACTCTGGGGCAGTGTGCAAGTTCTGTTTGTTCTCGCTTTTGCAAAACCCGAGCGTTATGATTTGCTGCCCCAGCCCCTTCCCTTAATAATGAAATGGCAAAGAGCCCTTGCAGTGGGGGCTGGGCCGGCGGGCTGGGGGAAGAGGCGCCACACCCCCTGAGAATAAAGCCCGCGCTCCGCTCCGTGAGACCTGTGCGCTAAAGAAAGACTCAAAGAATATACACAGCGCTACAGGAACAGAGTGCCAGCACTCGGAGCGAGCGGGATCTGGAGCGCGACTTTTTGGCGCTCTCCGGGAGCAGCGAGGGAGGCGGAGGACAGAGAGTCCCGGGCTGGGCGCGAAGCGGGGGGCTGCACGCCGCTGGATTCCCGCCGCGTCCGGAGCCGGGAGCCGCGCGCGCCGGCCCAGGTGAGGTCGGCTGCGGCGGTGGGGCCGGTGCGGGGCGCGCCGCGCTACCTGGCCGGGCGGGGCAGCGCGCCGCTTCCCAGCCCGCCGGAGTTGGGCGGGAGTTGCCGTTGGGGCGCCGGGAGTCCCCTTGCCGGCGCCGTGCCCTCAGCGCGCCGCGCGTGTGCCGGGCGCCGGGCACCGCGAGGGCCGCCGGGTCGGCGGGCGCTGCCGAGGACCGACCGGCCGGCTGGCCGGCCGGCGGAGGGCACGCCTTTGGCTGCGGCCGGGCGGGGTTTGGTCCCGGGTTGCCATGGCAGCCGCTGGCCGGGCCCGGAGCCCCGCGCCCGCCCGCTGGCCGCCGGGGAGCGGGGAGCGCGAGGTGTGCTCCAAGTGGACTGAACCAAGCGCTCGGGAGGCGCGGGGAGGGCCGCCCCCGGTCCCCCACTGNNAAAAAAAAAAAAAAAATCTGTCCAGGAGGCTGGCCTCCCTAACCCTAAGCAGAGGGAGATGGGAGGTGATATCCAAGGACTCAATGGACATGAGTGTGAGTAAACCTCTGGGAGTTGGTGAAGGACAGGGAAGCCTGGTGTGCTGCACTCCATGGGCTTGCAGAGTCGGCCATGACTGAACGACTGAACAGCAATCCAAGGGAGTGGTCATGAGGGCAGCACCAGTTAGAATAAAGGGGGGGGGGGGGCCTCTGGGAAGTACTGCTGTCTCTTATACACATCTTGTGTGCGTCTCACTTGACATTTTCTACCCCACCGCGGCCGACTCGAAGCCGGGTTGCCCGTCCCAGCCCCGAAGTTCTGTAGGTGGGGCGGGCTTTAATTTGCTTATATCTAATGATTTCTGGAGCCTCGCTTTAAAATGGCGGCATTGGGTAGCCACCCGTGCTAGAGGCTCTCCCCGCATCGGGGCCACCTCGCGCAGCGCGGCTTTTGCTTCTGTGGCTAACAGATGGCATGTGCCACTGCCCCCGCCCCCGCCGCCGCTGAGAGCGGGACCCCTTAGCCCCTGGGTTCGCGCTAGCAGCAGAAGGTAAGGCCGGCGAGGAGTTGGGGTTGCCGAGCGTGGCTGCCTTTCTAGGGCGCCGGCGAAATCGAATGCCTTTTAAACTTTATTTTTCAAAATGGCAAGTAGAAGGAAAAGTAATCCTACAACTTTGTCAACGTTGGGGGCTTTAATTTTTCTTCTTTTTCTCCTTCCTTTATATATCTGTATGGCATAGATAATGCCTATTTTGTCATTGAGAGGAACTTCTTGTATGGCATACCATCCGCAAGTGCTTCTAGCCGCTCACGTCCCCGGGGCGGTGCGGTAACGTGGGCAGTGCCCCAAGCTTTCCTGTTGCGCGGTCTGGTCTCTCTTCCCGCTGCAGATCAACACATTTAGGCAGCTTGCTTTTACTATCGGCATCCGAAAGGGACTGAAGGTAGATTTCAGGAGACTCTTGAAAAAAGAGAACTTTCATTTTTAGCGTTCACACGATAAGCTTTTATGGTTAGAAAATGAAATTAAATCAAGACCAGCAACCCAAGTTAACATTCAGGTGATTCAGTTGTGTAGTTTTATCGTTAGTAGACCTACTGTGTGTTTTTCTGTCTGCTGACCTTTAGTTGGTATAGCTTAATACAACAGTGAGGGTGAATTTATTGTTGCTGTAATTAAGATAGCGTGTTTTTCAAAAGTTCTTCTTTTCAGATGTTCCTAAATTGCTGGTGTTTTTGAATTGGGTATCAATCCTCACAGCATAATGCCACAGGTTAGTTGACAGGAAAGCACCAATTAAAACAAAACTTGCAAGATTTAATTTTGAAATGATTGCTAATTTTTCACTATGTTGACCCCTTGGTTTAATAAGTCTTTGGGTAGTTACTGGTATAATGGTTGGAAAGTGGACTGTTGAAATAGCTGTACTAATGACTAGGCGTCAGTGTTTAATACAGTTCACCTGAGGTTTTTCCCCTCTAATGAAAGGCATGTTGACCATGGAGCTTACCAGCACCCTCGTATTTTTCTAGTTATATTCACATTTTTCCATTTTGCCTATGAGAAATCTAGTCCTTAATGTTTAAATACTGTTAAAAGTTGTTTTTGAAATGTTTCTCAATATGTAATACTTCAGGGAGATGCTTTCATATTTATTGAAACTTCCCTGAACATAGCCTAAAAGGGCTTCTACCCATAACCCAGGTGATATTATTCTACCTCTGTCCACTTTTGACTTCTCCCAAAGCAATAGGAGCAACTTGGCTGGCAGATCCTCCTGTTATTAAAAAAAGCAAGCTCCCCGAGGAGTGTTGGGGGTGAAGAGATGGTTTTGCACCTGTGCAAAATGCTGCAGTTTTCCTGTCCAGGTGCTGTGGTGTGCCTAGAAAGAACTTAACTGTTTGCAGTGGAATTTCCTGTATAATCCATTTTTCAGATTATTGGTGGCAGAAGTGTTCAGGGAAGTTCATTACTTCACATCCAAAAGGAGACTTCCTCTTGCAGGTAGAGAAATAGATACCTGCGTTTGTGCAAGAGAACACAAAGGACCTTCTCTAGTGATTACATCCTTAGACTCCAGTTCATGAAGCTCTGCTTCCTCACATGCTGCCTTGTTGCTGAATGACTTTGGGCAAATGTATCCTTAAAAGAGTGGGGGCGGCATGAGGTGGGGGGGCTAAACCTTGGGGCCAGAATAGACAAGCTGAACTAGTGTCAGAGACATTACGAAGACATTTTGCCAGTTAAACATTCAGTGGCTTCCTAGATTGATGAGATTGGAGACGTTGTATGAAAACATAAGCAAAGGAGTTTTTCAGAAAAAAAAATATTTTGAGAGAGAATTGACGTGGTGCTGGGCTAGAGGTGGTGACTGCATGTTTCACTGTAAGAGGTACTTCATTTCTCTAATTTCCTTTGCTGCCTTGATGATTCCCCTCAACTGTTCAGTCCACGCGTTTCACGACAGGTGCCTTTTATGGGGGATAAAACCTATGATTCCGAGCTGGTATCCGAATTCTCTTCGGTAATCTTCTGCACCTACCTAAGCAATGCTTTGCACAAATGAGGTACTTAATACATGTTGAGTTAAAAAGAAAAATGAGTAGTTGGTAAACTCACAGAGGAGCAGATTATGTGCTCAGCTTTTAATTTAAACAGAAGATAGTTTGCTTTTTGTGCACTGGCTAGAACCTCTACATTTGAAGTCATTTAGAACATTCTTTCCCTTCATTTCCTGCATTGTATTTGCATCAAATGGGTTCCCTCGCTTCTCACTACACTGCTAGGCTCTTGTGTAATTCATCTTTCTGACCGGTAGGTGTATTATTATCCGCTCAGCTCTGCCATATGAAAAAGTAATCACAGCAGCCTCGGAAAAGAAAGGTCTTGTCTTTGGAGGCTGTACAGTACTGCACGTGCTGGAACAGTGGCCGTGTCTGCGCTGCTGTGCAGATGCTGACAGTGTAGTTGGAAGAACAGTTTTGTCTCTACCCAGATGTCTTTATATGTGAGAGGGAAAGGAAGGGAAGAAAAGGGTAAAAACCCCTAATGTGATGATTTTCCTTCCGAAAACTGTACATGTATCCTGCTTATTAATAGCACAGTCCTTTCAGGAAGGTGGCAGAGTTGTTCTGTTTTGAAATAAACTGTCTGATAGGATTACAAACAGAGATTGGGGCCTAGCAGACAAGAATAAGTTACAGTCCATGTTTGACAAGTAATTTGATCCCGTAATTAAAGTTAGATAATGGTCACTGCCATGTTACAACTATCAAGTGTCTGAAAGAGCATGCAGGCTACGTACACCTTGACTTTGTCAAGGTGTTCCATATGGTTGAGTTTTCTTATAACAGTGTAGTAGGGTCAACAGTTGGATTTTTCTCTCTTTGTAAATGTATGTGATGTCAGGAGAGTAGAATTCAGAAGTTTTGTTTCTTTTGGGGGGTTTTTCTGTCCCTCGCTCCATGTGACAGAGCTCTCAATTCAAAAATAAAAGGAAACCTGTGTCTCAGATAAAATGACGTGGGCCCTTTCCCTCTAAGAGAATAAACTGTTTGGGAACAAGTACCTTTAATTGCTGACCAACCCAAAACAAACACAAATTATGACCCAAAAGAAAGCAAATAGAGCCATATTAATGTAGGCTTTTAGATCTTACGGAATCTGGTTCTGAAGCATCCTGCTCTTCCTGAATGGTTATATATTGCTTCAAGACAGCCAAATGACAGGGTTGGAAAGACAGCTTTGAGAATTAGGATAAATAAGGTATCAATTACATTATCAGGTGTTAATGCTATCCCTTTGACCTAAAAGGAGTCAGAAAAGTTTTTTTTTCCCAGATCATTCTAATAAATACACAATATAAAGCCATAATTTACTTCTCCTTGGTGTTAAGTTGAGTGACTGTTTTTTAAAGAGTGATGGGGAAATAGTGCAACTGGGAAGAAGGACCTTATTTTTATTTGAGAAATAAAGGTACTCCCAGGTTGTCTGGGCACATGGACGCACATACATGTGCACAATGTACAGATTAGTCTGCATCTTAGGACAGTTTATACAACCGTGCATTGATTTATTCGCAGATGATTATAGAAAAATACCTATTTTTTCAGCACTCCTCCAATTCTAAGAATGAAAGAAAAAAACTTCACAATAAACTATAGTAAATGTTTACATTATACTATGTCTCTCCGAGGCTCTGTATGTTGAACTCCAGTAAGTTAATTAGAATATGTTGATTAGAACTCAAGAGGAAGCAGAAATGAAAGAAAGCTTGATTTAAGTATGTGTGTGTGTAGGGGTGTATACATGTAAGTGAATATACATGTGAATGTATATAACATGTATAGTATATATAACATGTATATATGTGTGTGACATGTATGTTATACATTCACATACATGTCACATACATACATATATATATATTTTTTTCTCCTTCTATATGTATATGATCCTTTTCAAGAAACTCAAGCATAGTAACCCCAGAACTCTTCATGATAGCCATGAGACCAAGGTGTTAAGGGAAAAAAAGGAGACTGATTAATAGAGATTTAGAAATCAATTAGGCATGCTATTTAAAATATTATGTCTCTTCTCATGAATAGAAGGAGTGATTTGTTTCTAACATTAGACATAGGTCAGTTTTATGACCACACAGTGGATGAACTTGAAGGGCCCAGAAGGAAAGGGCCTCCGATTGAGAAAGGCAGTCTGGGCAGAATTGCAGGAGACTGGCACTAGACTTCTGACAGGCTGTGTGATCTCCTTAAGGCTGTGGGAGCATTCTAGAGACCGAGAGTTTGCTTGATCTTGTTTTCCAATGTGGATTACTCAAATTAGCTTAAAATTGTCCCCACCAGGTTTTTTGAATCTCGAGCTCCTTGGCAACTGGTGTGGAAATTTGTGACTAGTTTCTTAAGGCTTATTCAGGTTTCCTTGAACGTACAAGTAACTCCTTATTAGGCAAGTTCCTGGGTCCCCTTTATATCCCTAGTGCCTGGTACATAGTAGTTGATAGTAGTGTTAGTCACTCAGTCGTGTCCAACTCTGTGCAGCCCCACAGACTGTAGCTTGCCAGGCTCCTCCGTCCATGGGATTCTCCAGGCAAGGATACTGGAGTGGGTTGCCATTCCCTTCTCTGGGAGATCTTCCCAACCTAGGGATCAATCCCTGGTCTCCTGAGTTGCAGGCAAATTCTTTACCATTTGAGCTACAGGGAGGGTTCTCAGTAAAGCTTGGTTAAGTAAATGGGAGAATATTCTTTCTAACTTGTTGCTTTATTTTATGAACAGCCTTTCTGTGATTTCAGGTAGCGTTATCTATTTTTTATTGACAAAAAATTATCAACAACAACAAACAGGATATCCTGCTTGACGCCAGGGTAGCAGCTCTGCCACAAGTCCAGGGAGAAGCAGGCAATGGCCGCCTTTGGGCTGAGGCCTCACGGAGTAGCCTGAAAGCCAGCTGCTCCTTTCCTGTCACCTGTAGTTGCATTTAGTGTATCCCCAGCACATCCCAGAGAAGTCAGTCCGCAACCAGAAGTTATGTAGAAACAGTCCTTCAAACCATTTTACCAGGTTAAAAAAAAAAAGGAACAAAATCAGAAATACCGTGACTCAGATGCCTCTTGTCATGTATAGTTTAGAAAGTGATGAAGTCAGACAAAACCCCAAAAGGGCACTGAGAGCTGTCTCATTTTCACTCAAAGCACTGATTGCCCATTTAGAGGGTGAATTTGCATAGGTTTTTATTTACCAAGATACAGGTGTGAATAGCGCCTCTTTTTACTGTATCCAGAAAGCAAAGTCCACCCAGTGGAAGAGACGAGCTGCCATTTCAGATCCACCACAATCATCTTTTGTGCCCAGAGGACCATGAGGCTTTAGGTACAGCTTTTGTAGTCTCTCCTTATATAGCAGCATGAAGAACCAAACAAGGAGCTGTGTTTTTATTTGGCAAGGGGCAGTTGGCCTGTTAGGAAAAAACAAGAGAGTGGAAGAATCAGAGAGCTTGCATTTCAGCTTTTGCTTTTAGTCTTCAGCCTTCACGCAGGAAAACAAAGCAGAACCAAAGTACCATGTATAATATTAATTTGGACATATATCCCATAGTATAATTTCTCACTTTTTTTTTTTTGCTTTACAAACTGAGAAAATGAGATCGTCACATAATGTTAGGGTGGTTGCTTTATTATGATTGGATCCATGTACTCTGTAGTGGTTTTTCCAAGTTCTATTTAAAATATATAGAAACAAACTCAACCAGATGCGTGACACGCTGGCAGAGATCACATTCCTTCTCAGCACCCTACTGTCCACCGAAATGCAGGCACTCCATAAATGGCCCAATTTTTTTTGTTAAAGAACAAACACATTGATGTGTCCCCCCGGTCCTTGCTATGTGTTATCAGTGAGGCTCCCAGAGAAGAGGAGTGGATTCTTTTCAGAGGTGATTTTGAGCAAAATTTAAACTCTCAAGTTGTTGATGTCAGCATCTTTCCTAAGTGATTGGATAGCATGAAGAAAACCTTCTTAGTTCACCCAGAAGTATGAGGTGAAAAATATACAGATTATTGGGTCATTTTTTATGTCTGAGAGCTTCAAAATGTAGAAAACCATGGGGGTCGAGGAGGTGCTGGGTAGTCTGATCTGTTTTATAAATGCCTGTAGCAGTGGCCGCAGCCACAGGAAGGGACTGTGTCTATAAGTGTTCTGCCGGCTTTCTGAAGCCAGGGTCTGGGCTGGGATCACACTCACAGTCTCCCCAAGGGAAGGCCTTTTTTTGGAGAACGAGTTTGGTGAAACTTTGGCCAACTAGCTGCCCTGCTACCGTTTAGTAATCCTCTTTCTTTGATAAACCTGGTTTTGCTGGGGGATTCATTTGGACATCCCGAGAGCTTCAGTGTAGCAATAACATGAGGGCAAAACGCTTGTACTTTCCAGTTGAAACTTCCCCTCCAAAGATCTTCGGTGATTGAGAAGTTTAGAGGCTACATAAATGTGACACAGGGCTTGGCATTTCACAGCTCTGGAAAAAAGACAGGAATCCCTCCATATGGTGTGAAGTGTGTGTTGACAATAGTGAAGGATCTAAAATGCGATTCCCTTAGAGACGTCTCATACCTGCACGTACTTTGAGGTTACACAGGTCATATTGTGGGCTGGTGAGAGAGAGAGGGAGAGAGAAACCAAATTGAAGACACTAGTTCCTCTTCTCTGGCGTATTATAGTCTGCAGTTCTCTCCTTACTCATCAGGTGCATGCAAATTGTTCTGAAAACTGACCCGAAATTAACAGGAAACATCTAGGTTATCTAATGTCTGATCCTGAACACTTTTACTTTTTCTCATGTGGTCTGTTATTCCTGTATTCATTAAAATGCAGAAGTTCAAGTGACTGGTTGTGTGACCAGTCCTAAGGAAATGTTTTGGTAAAAGTTACATTTTTCACTTTCAAGTCTAGACCATCTAACAGCTCCCTTCATTGCCTTCCATCTTATCCCCAAAGAAATTTCCATAATATTTTTAGCCATCTATGAAAACAGTTCCGACAGAAGCACTGAGAAATAGTGACAAGCAATGACAGGAAATGCCGTTTGCCCTGGTCTCCTTCATAACTTAGTGAGGCCACAGCTGCCTATTTGCTTTTCGCTTCCTGTTTGGGGGCTATTTGGGTCAAAAGTAGCAGTGTTTTCCGTATAGAGATGATTTTTTTTTTGGCTTTATTCTGTAAGGCCATGGTAAATCTGTCACTGGACTGCATATTTTGTATATTTTATGAACTGTATCATGTGGTTTGAGTTTAATTTGGAAGGCAGTGCTTTTGCAATAAAGATCCGCCCCCCGCCCCCCCCCAACACGTGCAGCTTTAGGGTCTGGGGTTGCAGGGGCATTGGAAAGTTTATAGCTCTATTTACACAATAGTGATTGCTGAGAAGGGCATTTCCTGCCAGTTAATGACTGGTCGGAAAGGCCAACGGTCCAAATCCAGGGAGAGAGGACCATTCATTAGATGCCACGAAGGGACCAGGTCGCTTTTATCATGAAGTGGTGGGGAGAAAGTGAAAACACGGTCTGCCTTTTGAAGAGCCCAAAGCAGTGCAAGCAAAGCCAGATATGGAAGTGCTGCTTTGTGGTGTGAAAAAAGGACCTTCTTTTCCTGACCAGGACTAACTGACTTTCCCAAGAAGGTACCCAATCAAGATGTGGATGAGGAGGGCATTTCCTTCAGGTTGATGACCCATGGAGAGAAGACAGAGAAAGATGAGGGCCCTGAGCTGGCCTAGTATTAGCTGCCTAAATAGTCAACTCACAGGTGTTACAGCGCCCTTAAAAACCTTTAAGATCACAGGATTGAATTTCCTAACTGGTTGGATAACCAATTCATTGTGAAGTGGACAAGCATTTAGGGATGGAAAGAATGATCTCTTTTCAAGGTCAGTTAAGCAGGACACCAATATTCTGTTTCAATCTCCTAATATAAAGAAGGTAAATAATATGTATGAAGAATGCTTCGCCTCTTGTGAAAGGAAGTATCTTTGAGGGCTGTAATAGTGACCATTTAACCTAAGACATTCTCAGGAAACAGTTTCGTCCGAAGTATAATTCTTGCCTGCTATAAAGCAGCTGAGGTGTGAAGCATTTGGCATTGATTTAGAGCAAAAGCAGAATAGGACCAAGATTAGGTTCACATCCAGGAATCCCTGACTTCCTGGCCTGTCCTTCACTCCCTTAGCTTCTTAAGCCTTCATTTTGCAAAAATGTTAAATGTTTATAAAGGATAAACATCTGCTCTAAGTTGTTTAATAGATACCTCCATGTAAGGGGGTTCTGGGACACCCCCACTTCAGAACTTGGCGTAGTCTTTTACCTTGAAATTTTCTTTCATATCTTCCAAATTTGGTAGGGGAATGGCAGGGGTGGACCCAGCCTCTGAAAAACAGGCAATCGCAATAGGCCAGGCACCTGGATTTCTTCATGGGATTGAGTCATCTGTCACAGGCAGAGCACACCAAATATTAAGTTTCATTTTTGGGTCTGGAAAATGTCATTATGTGCTTTTTAAATATTCAGTAATCCAAAGATTGCTGGTCATCACCAGCTCCAAAATTAAAAGAGTTTTCTGAAGTTTAAAACACCCTACAAATTAACTGTATACCAGTTACCGTTGTTATTATTAGATGATACCTCGAACACATGTATAAACAAAAAAGTGACTTGGATGAACTAAACAAAAAATTACAGCATGATTTTATTGTTGAGAATTCTTGCATTTGAATGTTAAGATACACTCAAATTTTTCAAGCTCACATTCAATATAATATTCTGATTTACAAAATGTTTTGGATTAAGAACAAATAAGGTTCTTCTGAGTAGATGTCCCATTGACCTGAATATTAACATGCATTTATAATTAGCAACACAGCTGCATTTAAATAATGATCCAGAAACCTTAGAGGTATCTTGTTCTAAGAGGTTAAATACCCCTTCCATCTTCTTGACATCATGTTTTGTTTAGCAAACCCTTTCTTTGTAGGTTATCCCCAAATATATTTCACGCTGGTTCAGATTCAGTTACTGTAGTCTATACTAGTGGCCTCATAATTAATGAAGATTTACCCTACTGTTAGCAGAGCTGATACCATTTCATTACCTTGTGGCATGTGGTAAGTCTATTTTTTCTATCAGTGCAGTCTTCAAGTGGTGGGCAGCAAGTCATTAGCGCATAAAGAAATCCACTTAGGAAGTTATGACTAGCATTTCTTTTAAACAAAATTGAATAGAATATATAGCAAGAAAACATCAAAATATATCATGTAATACATTTAAATATTTTTGATGAGACTGTTACTTCAGATCTATACATATATATACTTAGGATGTTAAACTGTGTTTCTTATTATTTGTTGCTGTTGAAAAGTTTAAAAGTCAATGTTTTAGTAGATGTTATTTCAAACCAGGTCAAAAATGATTTTTCCTCTTTTTTTTGAAGGGAAGGTAGTCAAGAGATACAGGGGACTTGGTTGCTGACATATTGAATGATGTTGTTTAAGTACCCTGACAGTTGTGTGTCTGTTTTTCAAACTAAGAAGTGAGACATACTGCTGTAGGAATGCTGTAAGATTTAACATCTATGATATTGTTGTAGTCCTGAGGGTATGCACTTTATGTAAGTATTATGTCTTTACCAAGTGATGTTGATAGACCATGAGACACAGGAAACAATGTTCCCTACGAACAGAAGCCAAAAGAGGACATCTTAGAAAAGCAACAACAATAACTAAAAATCTTGAAATGGCTGGATGTCAGGTGCTTCTAGCAGCAAAAGAATGGTCAAAAAATTTATGTGTAGAAAAAAGCTCACATTATTATAGGATGAATTTAAGTGTAAAAAATGTAAAAATTGGTTTTTACAAATCTAAAATGGTCATATCAAGAAAGAAGAAAACTGATTTTTAAATCAGTTGTAAATGTACACATTTACCATATGTTGGAAGAAAAATCTGTGAGTGGCTATTTTTTTCTGCCATGAACAAAGGAATTGTAAAATTGTGGATGGGAGGTGTAAGATAAAAGTTAAATATACCTAGGATGTTGATGTGAAAGTGAAAGTCTCTCAGCCACGTCCAACTCTTTACCAGCTGAGCTATCAGGGAAGTCCTGTTGATGGGAATGATTACACAAATAAAGACGACAGTAGTCATATAGCCTTTCTAATTACTTTTTTTGGGCTTCTCTTGTGTCTCAGCTGGTAAAAGAATCCACCTGCAATGCGGGAGACCTGGGTTCCATCCCTGGGTTGGAAGATCCCCTGGAGCAGGGAAAGGCTACCCACTCCAGTATTCTGGCCTGGAGAATTCCATGGACTGTATAGTCCATGGGGTTGCAAAGAGTCGGACACGACTGAGCAACTTTCACTTCCACTTTTCACTGATAAGAATTAAGCCCAGCACTAGGAAAGAAAGGATTTACTCACATAAGGTACTGAGTATAATCCATTAAGAGGTTGGAAACAGCTTTAGAAATCTGGACAATTTGTGCATATTCCTTTGAATTAAATCATTGTTAGGGAGAGTACAACATAGACTTCTAGGGTACTGTTGTGTCTCCGGTAGGATCATAAGGATCCGCCCCCTATCCCCAGTTCTCTCCCAGTGCCATGAAACCTCTTTTATGACTGAACATGTTGACTTCATTCCCAAAGGTCTTTTACTGTGGACATCTTTCAGAGCCTTTAAACACTGCTGTTTTCTCCACATTGAGAATATGAAATGAAATTAGGCTTTTCATCACAGACATTTAAATGTTAAACTTAAGTTACTGCTCAGGAAATAAAATACAATCTCAGTTCTAATGAGTTGATAACTAAACTCTGTCACTGTAAATGAGTTTTATCTTCCTCTTCAGACATACCATATTTAAAACTTAAGAACAGAGAAAGGCTTACACATCTAATGGTTATGTAATTAGCAATCAATTTATTAAATGGGATGTAAAACAAATTAAGCACCGTAATAAAGTATTATACCATCACTGACAGAAATGTTCCAAGAATTACTCTATTCATGATGATAAAAACTAAAAAATGATGGATGAATCTGCATATATTTCCCTATCTTTGGAGTGACAGGTTTTAACTATTTCTTGTTCTGTTCATTAACGCTGTTTAGAGAGCACTAATATGTATGTTTTTAGGCCACAGGATGACTTGGCCTATAGCATCTGTTTCATCATAAACATTTTAGTAGCTAGAGTAGTTAAAATAAGATGTGGGCCATTTAAGTGTGAGTTATTCAGGATTTTCAGCTGTAACAAGGATGTGATGGTTTTGTGTGTTTGGGGCAAACAAAATTTGCCATTGGTTTGGGATGTCAGCTACTTTTAAATTTTTTAATACAATTTTAAAGGTTCTATTTCATTTATAGTTACTATAAAATACTGCCTATATTCTTTATGTTGTACAGTACATCCTTGAGTCTTTCTTATACCTGATATTTTGTGCCTCACCCCTCTGTTGCTCCTCCCCCCACTGGTAACGACTAGTTTGTATCTGTGAGTCTGCCTCTTTTTTGTTATATTCACTAGTTCATTTTCCACACATAAGTGATATTATGCAATATTTATTTTTTCTCTGTCTGATTTGTTTCACTTAGCATAATGTCCAGCATAATGCCCTCCAAGTCCATTCATGTTGTTGCAAATGGCAAAATTTCATTCTTTGTTCATTGCTGAGTAGTATTTCAGTATATGTATTTATTTTTACTTTTAAATTTTATTAAAGTGTAGTTGATTTACAGTATGTTAGTTTGTGGTGTACAGCAAAGTGATATATATATATATGTGATCTATACATGATATCTATATATATACCTGCTATATATATGATCTATTCTATATATAGTAGTGTGTACATATTAATCCCAAAGTCCTAATCTATCCCTCACTCCCCCACTTCCCCTTTGGTAACCAGTAGTTTGTTTTTGAAGTCTGAGTCTGTTTGTGTTTTGTAAATAAGTACATTTGCATCATTTTTTTTAGATTCCACGTTTAAGTGATATTGTATGATATTTGTCTTTCTATGTCTGACTTAGTGTGATAATCTCTAGGGCCATCCATGTTGCTGCAGATGGCATTATTTCACTCTTTTTATGGCTAAGTAGTATTCCATTGTGTATATGTGTGTGTGTGTGTGTATCACATCCTCTTTATCTTTTCATATGTTGATGGTCACTTAGCTACCTCTTTCACTTTAGCCCTGTGGGGTTTTTTGTGACTACTTGGCAAATTAATAGTAATAAAAAGAAGCTATGGAAGAAGGTGTGCTACATCTGCCTAAACCCCAATCTGTCATTCATTTCACACATCATCCTAGCTTTTCTCAGTCAAATTTCATTGAAAACCTCAAGGTATACATGGAACATAAGACCCTCAATTGGTGAGTTTGTTTATTGTAAATGACTGTTTCCCTTAGAAAGCAGTGAGACTGTGAGGGCATACTGTCTTCTAGAATGAAGAAGGAAGATTGAAAGAAAGAAAGAGATGCTATATTTACTAGTCTTTTGCTTTTGTAATTCCCTATAACTTATTCCTCATTCTTGTGGGACCCTATCCTAAAGGAGATCAGTCCTGGGTGTTCATTGGAAGGACTGATGCTAAAGCTGAAACTCCAGTACTTTGGCCACCTCATGTAAAGAGTTGACTCATTGGAAAAGACTCTGATGCTGGGAGGGATTGGGGGCAGGAGTAGAAGGGGACGACCGAGGATGAGATGGCTGGATGGCATCACCAACTTGATGGACATGAGTTTGAGTGAACTCTGGGAGTTGGTGATGGACAGGGAGGCCTGGCGTGCTGCAATTCATGGGGTCGCAAAGAGTCGGACACGACTGAGTGACTGAACTAAACTGAACTGAATGGCCAAAAAAAATTAAGATGTTGGTATTCCTCTTGGCAGAATTTTTCCTTAGAAAAATTGGCTCCTTGGCTCTAAGAATTGCCACCATTTTATTTCAGGAAGCCTGCAACAATTGAACATAGGAAAAACAAAAGCTTGGTCCTCTCAGTTTCAGGAGAGGAGCTCTGGTTCCTGTTGTTCCTCATGTCGGGTAATAATTCAAACAAAACAAAGCAAACCCCTCTTGAAATGAGAGGTTGATTGGTTGGTTTGTTCTTAAGTGAAAATAAGCTGGTTTCCTTGAATCCCTGTAGAGGGAGTGTTGTGGAGGACATACATCCAGACTTTGGAGTCGTTAAACTTTTAGCTTCCTAGAGCAGAACAGAACTGAGGCAATAAGAAGTCGGAAAGTAAAATCAACGCCCATTGCTTTTGTGTCCTGAAGGGTCCCTTTCTGATTTGCTAGGTATAAAACTTAAGCATGTGAGATGTCAGAGGCCCGCAACTTCCCTTGACACCTTCTTATGCTGGCAGGCCCGGACAGGGTGACTGGCTCTTGGAGTTCTTGGGTGGCAGGGCTTACTACCACCTTCGCCTCTAGTAATGGATTATACTTTTAAATCAATCTTAATATCTGTAGGCAGGAGTTTATATATAGGAATAAAATTTGAACCCCCGTTTTCACAGCCAATAAAAAGGTCCTATAATAGGTGTTTATTTAGAGTCAACTGACATTTATCGAACAGTTACTGGAGCCAGATGCTCTGTGCCCTGCTAGGTGCTTTCATTATTGTTATGACATTTCCTGTAGCTACGAAATGCAGTTGGTTCTAGCTAGGCAAGTACGCTCTTTCACACCAGTAGATATTGGGCTAAAGATTGTACCTTCAGCTCTTGGCTCACTTTTTAATACAACCCCACACCACCCTCACAAACACAAACTAATTTCTTCATTGTCCAGTCATATTCTCTTCATTATTTGGGGACCATCTCCTGACCTATGGCCTGCCTCTTCCATCAGTGAAGAAATTTATTTCCTTTTCAGTCAAGCCAACATTAATCTCTCAGTCATCTTGATAGAACAAATGACTGGTGGATGGTGCTACAGTTGTTGTTGTTGTTGAGTTGCTAAGTTGTGTCCGTCTCTTTATGACTCCATGGACTGTAGCACACCAGGCTCCCCTGCCCTTCACTAGCTCCCAGAGTTTGCTCAAACTCATGTCAATTGAGTCAGTGATGCTATCTAACCATCTCATCCTCTGCTGCCCCCTTCTCCTTTGCCTTCAAGCTTTCCCAGCATCAGGGTCTTTTCCAGTCAGTCAGCTCTTCACATCAGGTG
This sequence comes from Cephalophus harveyi, assembly GCA_006410635.1. NCBI lineage: Eukaryota > Metazoa > Chordata > Mammalia > Artiodactyla > Bovidae > Cephalophus > Cephalophus harveyi. Next base: position 39,579 of record SJYT01050945.1, on the reverse strand, counting down.
ACCAAAGTATTGGAGCTTCAGCTTCAGCATCAGTCCTTCCAATGACCATTCAGGGTTGATATCCTTTAGGACTGACTGGTTTGATCTCCTTGCTGTCCAAGGGACTTTCAAGAGTCTTCTCCAGCACCACAGTTCAAAAGCATCAGTTCTTTGGCACTCAGCCTTCTTTATGGTCAATTCTCCTATCCATACATGACTACTGGAAAAACCATAGCTTTGACTAGATGGATCTTTGTCAGCAAAGTGATGTCTCTGCTTTTTAATACACTGTCTAGGTTTGTCATAGTTTTCCTTCCAAGGAGCAAACGTCCCTTAATTTCATGGATGCAGTCATCATCCATAGTGATTTCAGAGCCCAAAAAAATTAAATCTGTCACTTTCCACTTTTTATGCTTCTGTTTGACATGAAGTGAATAAGACTGGATGCCATGATTTAGTTTTTTTAATATTGAGTTTCAAGCTCTACAGTAGGGTGGGAAATAACAGAGGATGAAGCATAAGGAGTCAGGAGTGTGAAATGATGTTGAGTGAAAGTGCTGCTGAAACAGCTACATAGAAAAGCCTAGAACAAAGTTGGATTTTACTTTTTTAAAATGCAGAGACAATAGCAGAGTAAAGCCTTGGAGTCAGTCTCTTACCCCTAGGAGTGGTCCAGCATAGCCCAAAGAGAGCATCAGAGGAGGAATCACTTTGTGCCACAGAAGCAAAGTAGAAAGTTTTTAGAAGGAGAATGAGATATCAACCAATATCAAAGGTATTATGTAAGTTGAGGCTGCTAGTTTTGGTATTTTAAATGTTATGGATGACTTTTTAAAGACCAGAAACCAGTTCACAGAGGGTTGAGGAATAAATGAAAAATTGGGAAATGCAAGTGGTAATGATTGCTTTTTTGAGACACTTGATTAAGAATGAAAAATGTTGGAACTTAACAAGGAAATGGGATCAAGGGAAGGAAGAGTTTGTTGTTGTAGGATAGGAGTGGCTTAAATGTGCTTACTGGCTGACAGGGAGGCAGAGGTAAAGAGCTCTTTCATCCTACTTTTACTCATCAAATGTAGAACACAAGAAATGTCTGTAAATCACCAAATATATATTGAGTGCCTACCCTACTTGCCCTGAGTCTCAGTTAATATGCACAGTATTATCTGTGCAATCTGATTGAGTAATCTGTGAAGGGCTCTGGTATTTATTCTCTCTGTACAGGATTAAGCCCATCATAAAAGAACTGGGATAGGTTTGGACAAAAAAAAAGACGGTGGAACTCAGCCAAAATAATAGATAGGATTGTTTTTAAGTAGCTTTAGAGACAAGTCAGTGCTACTGAATTAGTGAAAATGTGACTGACATCTTTGAATAGGTCAGGCTCAATGAAAATGAAAAAGAAGGTGGTAAAAGCTATAAAAAATAATGATTCCAATATAACTGCCAAGGATGGACTTTTACTCTGTGATTTCCCTTTAGACTCAGATTCAATATCAGTCCTTCATCAAGTTAGAAATTTTAACATGGTAAGCAGCTTCCCTAAGTTGTATCTGGCAACTTTAGTTTTTTGTGGATTTTATATTTTTTAACATGTAATTAAAAAAAAAAAAAAAACTTTGGGTCCAGGTTCAATTCCCCTCATTTTAATCACTCCCAATTCTCTCTTCTAGGATGTGTTTTGTTCTTCGTTTCTTAGAAGCTGATGATAATTGGTACAAATATCTCTAATGTAAGCCTTGTATTTAATGTCTAGGGTGATGTTTGATTCTAGACAAAAAGAAATGGTTGCTGCTTAGAGATTCTGAAAATGCTTTTTATTGTGGAAAGAAGACAAAATGATGCAAATTTTGTGATATGTTGAAAAACTTAAATCTTTGAAGTTACTGTAAAGGTACTGATTAGCTAAATAAGCATTTGTCAAACTGTGTTTATTTTGCCATATTTTCTTAAGTGGAATGCTGGGGAATTGATGGTTAAAATAAATACTAAATTCTGAGGATTAAATTATACTAAAGTTACCATCCCTCTTCCCCCCCTCCAAAACTATATATGTATGTGTGTGTGCTTAGTCGCTCCATCGTGTCTGACTCTTTGCGACCCCACGGACTGTAGCCTACTAGGCTCCTCTGTCCATGGAATTCTCCAGGCAAGAATACTGAGTAGGTTGCCATGCCCTCCTCCAGGCGATCTTCCCAACCCAGGGATTGAACCCAGGTCTGCCACATTGCAGTCACTTTCTTTACCATCTGAGCCACCAGGGAAGTCCCGTATATGTATATGCACATACATATGTATATACACACACATATGTATATACACACATATATGTAATAGATACATATATACATACATATGAGTGGGTATGTGTGTGTAAATCATTTTTTTCAGCTTTTGTAATGCTACATTATAAATTGCTGTGCAAACATGACTTGTTGAGAAGAATTTAAGACTACTCCATCAATAGAAATCAAAATGGGTTAATAATATATTCCTGTCAAGAGGACACACTCTACAAAGTCAGCAGTAACTTAGATTAAAAGATGCCCCCGCACTGCAAGGGAAATGTTTGTTAAGTATAATTCTAAAATGACTATGAAGAATTTGCCTTTGATTTCTTATTTATGATTTCTAGTTTCAGTCTCTTCCTTACCATTTTATACTGGAGAAAATAGTATTTCTATACTATCCTAAATAAAGAAGCAAACGAAATGGTTTCACATTTAAGTTACTGAGAGTATCTTTTTACTTTGTTCTGGTAAAAACAGGCAGCAGATCCAAACTTGAAATAATAGCCTGAATGGGCTGATTAAATCTGTGATGAACAATTTAAAACTCTTTGCTTGATAATTGGAAGAACTGCAAATGAAGACAATTTATATGGTTGGTTTAAATTAAGGCTATTGTTCTGAGGGAATCAGACAGCTTGATAATCAAGTTGTGAACTCTGTGCACCTCTTAACAAGTTAATTTAATCTGATACCTCTTCAAAGGCCATGTTCCATGTTACCGGTTAACAACACCTCACAGGCATCTGAGCCCCTCATCCAGAGTCTGCTCTCTGGTTTATTATTATTACAGTTATTTATAGGATTCAGTAAAGACACTGAATTTGCAAATGAACCCTTTGAGAGTTATAGTATCAATAATAACAACCTTGGTGAAAGTATGTATTTTAACAATGATGTTTATACATTGAAATTAAATAATCAAAATTATTGATACTCATTTGAATTTTTCACAATTAGTGATTAAAATAATTCAAAATATATATAGAAAATGTATTTTTCCCAAAGTCTTAAATGTGTATGTCTTTGTATGTGTGTTTGCATGTATGATTAATACTGTAATAAATGCCAAAGAAATGACAACTTGTTTGTCGAGCTTTGAGTGGAGAAATTCCAGCAAGGATGACAAAAGTGAGTGATGAGAAAGTATTTCCAAACAAACCTCTCTTAAAATGGCTTTTCAGTAAGAGCCTTTGTGTCCACTTCTGCCCAGTTGCATTAAGTTGCGAGAAACATTTAATTTACTTTAGAATGCCAAGTAACTTGTCTTTTTCAAAGCTAAGGAAGTCTGGTTTTGTCAAACTTGCTGTCTTTTTTTTTTTGAAAGCACTAGCCGGCTGTCTTTGAGAGGTAGTTACTCATTTCTTCAGATTCCACCTCAATTCGATTTCTCTTGTGTCTGTTCATCATTGGAGCTCCCTTTTATCGCAAAAGGTAAGCTTGCATTTGGCCCTTTAGCCTCAGTTCCTGGAACAACACTAATGTTCCTCAATATCCATGTTGACATCCAGTGGTCTGTAGTTTCTTTTCTTGGCAGGAATTTGATTCTTCCAATATTCAAATTGAAAACCATAGTCTTATACGTGCAGAGCAGTTGACAAAGAGAAGGGGGAAGGGGCAATTTATCTGACTGCAGTCAACAAGCTAAACAAATTCATATGGAAAAAAAAGCAAATCTTCAAAACATACATGGAGAAAAATTAGGTGTACCAGCTATGTGTGATTTGTGCTGTTGATTTTCTACAGCCTATCAACCCTGGCACCACTCACTCCCGCACTCCCCTCCACAACACATATTCACACATACACAGAAACAGTTCTAACTTATAGATATGTAGTATCTGTGGATCTTTTTCAAGTATATCTTCCTATGTAACATCTGATCTAAAATAAAACAATCATACTTTTTTCTTTAAACATAACATTAACTGATAACCAGTTTTTTAGTGTCAGAGAAGGCCTAACCCTAGAACAATTTTCTAGAAAGAAAAGAGGAAAATGTAACTAATATTAAGACTATATTAAGAAGTGATAGGAAGAGGTGATGCAATTTTGTACTGTTTGCTAATGGAAACAGCTGCTGACTTTGTGCCAGGCACTGTGATAAGCACTATACACGTATTATCTCATCTAACCCTCATTGCAACCTTGTGAGGTCGGTGTTATATCTTCTTTTTACAGATGGTGAACCTGAGGCTCAAAGAGATTAGGCTCAGAAAGACATTCTGCTAATAAACAGCAGCGTCCAAACTTGAAGTTAACTGTGACTCCATACTCTGTGTTTATATTGTAGAAATATAGAAAAGGTTGCGTTGAGAACCTGAGTTTGCTGCCTGTCGCTTTCACTGTGTGATCTGGGACTGAGCACTGGATAAAGCAGTGCCACTTGAAGGAAGTAAAGATCTGGAATGACCAGATGCTGTAGACTTTGCAATACACTTCTAAGTTATAGACCTCTAAACAAATAGAAGTGGGAGGGAGAAAGCAGCACTCAGTTAACAATACCTTTGTGCAGAATAAGTCTGCTTGGCACAATATTGTCAGTAACAGCAGTCAGACTTTTAAAGTCATATTATGGTGGGATATAATTTATTTATTTTTATTTTATATTGGAGTATAGTTGATTTGCAATGTTGTGTTAGTTTCAGGTGTATAGCAAAGTGATTTGGTTAGACATATGTATACATTTATTCTTTTTTGGATTAATTCCTGATTAGGTTATTACAGAGTATTGAGTTTAGTTCCCTGTCCTATATAGTAGGACTTTGTTCATGATTTTATATAGAGTATATATGTTAGTCCCAACCTTCTAATTTACCTGTCTCCCCACCTGTTCCCTTTGGTAACCATAAGTTTGTTGACTAAGTCTGTGAGTGTGTTTCTGTTTTGTAAATAACATATACTATTATTTAATAGTGGTAGTGCCTGGTATTTTTATAGGAATTGTTTGTTTAGGAGATTTTCATGTCAGTTGTGTTGAATGCATGTAGTTATCACACACATTTTAAATCTCAGGTTGATTTTCCCCTGATACTTGACTTCCCAGGACTTTTTCTGTTTCACTCTGCTTTCTGTCCCACTTTCAGCTCTCTTTCTTCCTTTTTTTTTTTTTTTGCATTGGTTATTCATTCAGCATATCTTTATTGAGCACATCCCATGAATCAGCCCTATTTCTTGGTGCTGAGGTTTTAACTCTGAGAAAGTATTCAAATAAATTGTAGTATTAAGATAAAGAACCTAGTTTAAAAAAAAGAAATAACTTGAACATCACAAAGCATCATTATCCATAATGCCTTGAATCTCCTTCTTTAGCCTAATCATGTTGTTTTACAATTGTACTGACTTATTCATAATAGCCCGAAATAGGAAACAATCCAAATGTACATCAGCTGATGTAAACATATGTGCTATATTCACACAATGGAATACTATTCAGGAATAAAGAGGAAGAATACCAATATGTATATTCAACAACATGGACAAACCTTTAAAATTTTATTCTTAGGGAAAGAAGCCAGACACAAAAGGCTACATACTGTATGATTCCTTTTATATAAGATGTCCAGAATAGGCAAATCCATAGAGACAGAATGTAGATTAGTGGTTGCTCAGAAATGGAAGGGTAGGGGCATAGCTAAGGGGTACAGAAATTCTTTGGCTAGGGGACCAAAATATTCTAAAATTGTGATGATTTTGCTCATATCTATGGATATACTAAAACCACTGAATTGTACATTTTAAAGGCTGAGTGTCATGGTATGTGAATTATATCTCAATAAAGCTGTTATTAAAAATTACATTGACATGTATGATGACAGTTATATTATTCCCATTTTAAGAATTACAAAAGTTAAGCAACAGCTAAAGGAGAGGGGGTTTTTGATCTTCTTTTAAAGAGAAGCAGTGGATTGGGACATGTTGGGATTCCCACTCATTCTATAACCTTTATGGGGAAAGCTGATTTCTTACAGAAAGATTCATGCTCACCTTTTCTGTTATTTGGGGTGCTGCCACTATTGGCCCCACTTTGCCATGCTACCCTCCATATGGAACAGATCGTTTTTTCCCCACCAGCAGAGTGTCTTCCATATAGCAGATACTCACTGCTTATGTTGGTTTAGGAAGTGTTTTGTCAGTAACTTAGTATATATGAGGTACTGAGCCAAACACTGAAGATGAATAACACATGTCCTTGAGGAGCTCACAGTTGAGCAGACAGCTAAGCAAGGATTCCACTATAGTATGACAACTGTTGAGATAGAGATGGGCAGACATGTTTGATGGGGATGCTGAAATCCTGAGTATAGTTCTGTATCTGGATCTCATTCATCCACTCATCTGATATGCATATCACGGCTGAGGCATTCTCCTCTACATTTCAACACATCCAATAAGAAGGCTTCCCTGGTAGCTCAGCTGGTAAAGAATCCGCCTGCAATGCAGGAGACCCCAGTTCAATTCCTGGGTCGGGAAGATCCCCTGGAGGAGGGCATGGCAACCTACTGCAGTATTCTTGCCTAGAGAATCCCCGTGGACAGAGGAGCCTGGCAGGCTACAGTCCTTGGGGTCACAAAGAGGCAGACACGACTGACCAGCTAAGCACACATACACATAATAAGAAGGCTTTCACCTTTTACCAGCATGGTGAAGTTTAACTGCATTTTTCTCATCTACCAAATGCCATGTATTTTGACATTAAATCTATGAATACAATGCAATTACATACTTCATTTGTAAATAAAACTTAAGTAAAACTGTTGTTAGTATTGCATGACACCTCCAGAAATCATATCCTAATAGAACTTAAAAGTACTGGGATTCATTCTGTGCCCAAATATCTAGGAATGAGCCTATACATTTTAGGTTATGTTTGTGTACTTTTGTGCCCGTGGGAGGCAGTACAGACTAGTGATTGCAGCAAGCATTCTAGAGCATGCCCAAAATTGACCGGGGCTTTTCCACTAATCCACTGTGTGACCTTGGAGCAAGTTACTTAGTTTTTCAGTATCTCAGTTCCCCTATTTGTAAAATTGGGAAAATGCTGGTATCTACCTCATAGGATTGTTATGAGCAGTAAATGAATTAATGTACATGAAAATGCTAAGATTATTGCCAGGCTAAGATTAGTAAACACAGTGTGCATATTTCCTGTTGTTATATTTTCAATTCATCTGAAATTTCATGCTTTATTATTCTGTTTTTCATAAATCATACATACTCACCTTTAAATGAAATTTAAATCATTGGAGGTTGATGTGAAGTTTTCTCTATAGTCCTTTGAGTCTTTTCACCCCAAAGCCAAGTAGATTCTCCATTGTCTGTACTTGGAAATGAGAGATCAACTTTGACATTCCTTTCTGCTCCTTTTACAAGGCCGCAGATTTTTACAGTAAATTACATGGCTATTTATCAATTATCTTGATAAAATTTCCATAGCTCACACACTACTCGTGCTAAGGGATCAGTGCTTTTAGAATGTTTGATGTGTAGTTTATAATCCACAAGAAATAGAACATATCACAGAGTTGAATTTACTTTTCTTGACTGCGTTGATGCCATTCTGTTGGCAAGGTTTAACATGGGCATTTCAGCCACTAGCATCATTGGCCAATATGCTATCTAGGAGCCAGCATTTAGTGGTGACTTTCAGTCTCCTGCTGCTGATAAAGGTTTTTACTTGGCTAAAACAGTTGACAGATACAGTCATTTAGAATAATAGTAAATTAACATTGAGATTACTGTTTTTGCCTTAATTTACAGTATCGTTAGCCTTTCTTCTTTCTATGTTGGGTCACATCATTTCCAATACAATGATGATATAGTCATTTTCCAGTTTAAGCACATGAAAAATACTGAGAACGAGAGGAAGGAGTGAGGGAGCCAGTCTGGCACAGAAAACAGAAGACTAGAGGAACTAGAGGCTAGAGTAAGTGCAGCTCAGCCCAGGGTCCCGGGGGAATCCACTTTGTTCTTTTAACCTTTATGGACCAAGTTGTTGCAATGTCCTCATCATTATACTTAGATTACAATTTTATCTTTGTCGTTAAATGCTAACATATTTATATTGTGCCCACTAAGAAAGCTTTCTCAGTAGCAGTAAGCAAATGGCTTAATTATAGCTTTCACATATATGGTCATTATCAATTTTTATTCTGAAGTTCCCTTAGATAAAATATGTAAACAGTTAAGTTGGGCTTAAATATTTACTAACAAATAGAATCCACCTGCCAATGCAGGAGATGTGGGTTCGATCCCTGGGTCGGGAAGATCCCCTGAAGAAGGAAATGGCAACCCACTCCAGTATTCTTGCCTAGAGAATCCCCATGGACAGAGGAGCCTGGTGGGCTACAGTCCATGGGGTCGAAAAAAGTTGGATACAACTGAGTGAGCACACACCCACAGTCTTTATAACGTACTGTAATTATCTCTAGAAATCATCACTTGTTCAGTGACTTAATAATCTAGAGCTTGTACTAAGGTAAATAAGCAGAAGCAGCAATAACCAGTTCCCTTGTATTTCCTAATCATTGGCATGCCTTTTAGTCATATTTTAGATTTAAGGCGGGCTCTGTCTCTCCCTAGGAATCCAAACTATGCTTTCTCTTAGTTGGCTTCCTGGAAAATCTAAGCCTCCCTCTTGCTCAACAACTTAAGTTCAAGCAAGCTCTTTTACATCCCTTTATATTGTGCACATAATGTCAAGGGACCTGAGTACATGGCCTGCATTAGCAAGCACCTAGTGCAAACTATCTGTGATAGTCCAGCAGTAAATGTCTGTATAGCCATATTTTTCTGAAATATTTATTAGAATAATTCCTTATTGGTTGATAGATAGACACTGACCAGAGCACCCTTTCCACTGGTCACCCTCATGATCAGCCCTGCTTGGCCTGGATGCATGTTTAATATTTTGGATTTCATTCCTGGCTTATAGCCAACTGTGAGATCTGTCCCCTTTCCACCACCCATGCGATTGGAGCTCTGAGCCCTCCACAGTCTTTTCATGGACTGTTTCCTCCCCGGTTGCATCTTAAATGCTAGCTAGCATTCTGTGAGAAGAGTCATGTCCCATAAAAACATGGGGCGCTACTCCCAGACCTCAGCTTCTAGACAGACACTTGAGATCTTATGAAAGCCAGATCCTAAAGCATTTGAACTGTCCTCATAGAGAAGCCCCCAAGCCCTCCCCAAGAGCATTCCAGAAACCACGTCATTTGTGTCTAAGTTAACACCTTACACAGAGCAGTTGTTCGATGTTTTCTTTGTTTGCATCTGGTTTTGTAAAGCAGAAGATTTAATCAGTGTGTTTGTAGGGGAGGTGACAGGGGCAGTTGTACTCTTGAAGTCATGGCTAATAAGCACTTGCCAGTGAGGACAAAGACATACAGACTACAAAAGTAAACACAAGAATTCCAAGCATATAAGCGTTTGAGACATTTAGAAAGTGTTGAACATTTCCTTCAAGGCATGACCAATGTTTCTTTGTAATGATAATCTAGAATTATCAGAAAAAGCCTAACTTTTTTTTTTTTTTACCCTCCTGTGTCTAAGGAAGCAACAAAATTTTAAAAAGCATTTCAGAAAGATTTGTTTCCAGATCAATGATAAGAGACAAATATTCATGTTTTAGAATTTTGGTTTTTGAAATATCAGTTTTTGTTGAACACCTCCTTGCCTGATAGTGTTCCAATAAATGAGGTGTTACTGTAATAAGACCTTAATGTGAACTTATACACTTTTGTAGTATCTGATGGGCCAGCAATATTAATAAAAATGATTTGTCATAGAAATTATATGGGGCCAGAATCATTAGTATAAAGAGGTAACTACTTTCATTAAAAGCACTTCCAAATTCATAGAGTTTGTTTGTTGGGGGGAAAGAATACAGAATATTAGTCTTCTGTGTCCTCTTTTTCAATGAAATATAATTGAAGAATTGTTTTCTCGCTAATAATAGTTTAAGGGAGCCTGATGAAAAAAGCTAAAACTGGTGTCACTATTGAATTTTTGCATGTGCACCTTTTTTTCTTGTAAATATGCATTTGTATCTGGAGGAAAAGAATACTTTCTTTCCAAAATATTTCTTTATTAGTTAAGAAATAGAAGTGTGGGCTAAAATAGAATAAATATTTTAATATGTTTGTTTGAGTTTCAGTTTGCCAGTGGAAGTTTTTTCAAATGACAGTAACACCTTGCTTATCCTGCAAATGCTGTGTGGATGGAATTTTCATGCTATCCTGCGTTAGAGGTAGTAATCTCCTGAAGAGAGTACCGTACAGATGGAAATGTTGCTTGTGTGTGCTTAACGAAAAACCACATGCATTTTCTTCAGAAGCAGAACTTTGAAAGTTAAGTTCAGCTTTGTTTCATTCACACTGTAATGAACAACAACTATTCTAATTTATTTTTACTAAGTTCCTGGTATCATAACAAAATAAATACATATTAGCTTACAAGATGTACCATAGAGTTTTCTAGGTGCGAATATATATACTCAATTTATTTGCAGGAGGCTTTTTGATCGGCTCTGTTAGAATTGATATTTGTGCTAACATGTATTTGTGAAAACCTACTATTCACTCCTGGGCTTCCCAGGTGGTGCAATGGTAAAGAATCGCCTGCCAATGCCGGAGGCACAAGAGACGCAGGTACGATCCCTGGGTCAGGAAGACCCCCTGGAGAAGGAGATGGCAACCCATTTCAGTTTTCTTGCCTGGGAAATCCCATGAACAGAGGAGCCTGGTGGGCTACAATCTATGGGGTCCCAAAGAGTGGGACACAATTGAACACACACACACACACACACACACACACACACTCTGCACTCAGCACTGAACACGACTGAACACACACAAACACACACACACTCTACACTCAGCACTGAAAAGTCTGTTATAACTCCCTTTCTTCTACATTACTCCCTTTCCTTTTCTTTTTAAATTCTGTTTTATCATTTCAGCTTACATCTGGTTTTAGAAAATGGCATTTCTGTTGCATCAGATAGTTTTAAAAGCAGGCTCTTCTTACCTCTGCTTAGCATAACCGGTGTATTTGGATAGCAAACACAGTACCATCTTTAGCAGGTACAGCACTATTCCACTTAATTACTAATCATTTCTGTTGGTATGAATAACCTGGTAAAGGAATGGAATATGGAATGAGTGTTTTTCTTGGGTTTTAAGTCTCATTTCTGATTCCTACTAGATGTGAAAATTGAATGTTCTTCCATTCTTTACGTTATCATATCAACCTCTGCAATTGTGAAGACCAAAGTTTCTTGATTTTTAGCTAACATTATTTGTCTCACCGATTCTCAGGTGGCACTAGTGGTAAACAACCCACCTGCCAGTGCAGGAGACGTAAAAGATGGAGGTTCGATCCCTGGGTCAGGAAGATCCCTTGGAAAAGGGTATGGAAACACTCCAGTATTCTTGCCTGGAGAATCCCATGGACAGAGGATCCCCAGTCAGCAGGCTACAGTCCATAGGATTGCAAAGAGTCGGATGCAACTGAAGAGTCTTAATACACACACACACATAAGAAATATTTAATTTTGAATTTACATTGTAAGATCATATTTTTCCTTTTACTGAGGGTTGTTTATACATTTTTTTCAAATACAGTGAGCTGCTGAATGGAACTCAATGATCCGAAACCCACAGTCAATAAGAATTTTATCTGCATTTGGATATTAGGAGAGATAAAACATGAATTTACCAGAGATTATAAGGAAAATTATCCATGTTGTAGCCTAAGATCAATTCATATTGAAACCGAACCCCAACAGCTTCTGTTAACCTTAATAAAAATTGATGCATAGGAATGTTGCCCTTATGCCATTAAAGTATGTCTAGTAACAAGAGAAAGATTTAATTAGGTTTACTTTCCTGGGTGTTCATTGGAAGGACTGATGCTGAAACTGAAACTACAGTACTTTGGCCACCTGATGCGAAGAGCTGACTCATTTGAAAAGACCCTGATGCTGGGAAAGATTGAGGGCAGGAGGAGAAGGGGACGGCAGAGGATGAGATGGTTGGATGGCATCACCGACTCAATGGACATGGGTTTGGGTGGACTCCGGGAGTTGGTGATGGACAGGGAGGCCTGGCATGCTGCAATTCATGGGGTCACAAAGAGTCAGACACGACTGAGTGACTGAAGTGAACTGTATGTTGTCTATTAAGACCAAAAGGAAAAAAAGAACATATATTGAAAAGATTTTTACCAAAGCAGTTTCTAGTAATGACAGTTTTTAAAAAGGGTCACCCAGTGTTTTTATTAATTGAACCTATTTTATGTGAACTATAGATTTTGTACAATAACATGCTTTATCTCTTCATAAAACGGATGAGGAAAAGCTATCTCTTATCATTCATTCATTTTATATGTTACTAATCTGTTAGGTAAAAAGACGACCAGGACACCAAAAAAGTGTCTAACAGGCTTTTTAATGGCGAAGCGCTACTGGGCGGGGTTCCTGGACCCAAACGAGGCAGGTCGATGAAGTCCACACCTGGACCGCGTTAGAGGCAGCTTATATACGCTCGAGGGATGGTCAGGTTAATGGACGGGGTTTCTGATAGATTGCCAGGCCGAGGCCTCGCGGGCTGATAGGTCCTTCTACGTGGCTGCGGTGGGATGGCTTTATCTGGCGAAGTGTGCTGTCATTGGTCCCCGGGATCTGGGAGGCTCCTTGTTAGGGACTTAGCCCACCGGTGGGGGAGAGAAGGGGCGGCCCATCATGGCCCCGGGGTCCGGCCTTACATAATCTACTGCCACATTATTCTCCTCTTATCCATTAAAAAAATTTTTACACAACCTCTTTTTAGGTACAGTGATAGCTGAGCCTTTGTTTAATCTATCTATACAGAGTATATTTGTTTATGAATGAAAAATCCACTCATTTTCTAAATCTTATCCATTGATAGGCGCTGATGTACAGTTAATTCAGCTGTAATAATATGAATATATTTTAAATACTACAAAAGTGAGAAAAGCAGTTATTGTAAAGGCATGGCCTTAGTTGTTTGGTGGCATTCTGCGAGTTGGTGATGGACAGGGAGGCCTGGCGTGCTGCAATTCATGGGGTCGCAAAGAGTCGAACACGACTGAACTGAACTGAATGCTGGTACTGCTAGCATTATGAAGGCAAGCCCCTATGCTTGCAATTCTATTTGCTGCCATTAGGTGGTGCCTGTTTGTAAATTTAACCTTCTGGGCTTCCAGTGCATGAATAACAATGACCATGAGTTTATAGTAAACGTGTGGATCAGATTTTTTCAATGAAAATTAATTAGTTACTAAATTGTTCAATATAAATATTTAGTCAGTCACTAATTATAGGCAGGTCGATACACCACTTTAAATAATATTTAAAGAAATGAAAGTACATAATTATGAGTACCTTTATCCCATCAGACTTTATTATTAATGACCTCACATGCTTTCTTTTTTTTCTTTCAGGGAGAATTTTTCTCCTTTTAACTTTGTGTTTTAAGAAGCTTTAGGCTATACACCTTTATACAGCTTCTTGTAGGCTTTCTGCTATAGCTGTCTCTTCTGCTGACCTAGTTAATTGCTTTTGCTGCTAGTTCTAATCACTCTAAATGACTAAGTTTGGTTTCTTTAGGTCGGGTGAAGTATTATTTCTTGGCATTTTTATATAGAAAAGAAGCATGTCATGCATTCAGTACAATTACTCACTAGGTTTAGCTCCTTTATAGCCAGCAGTAATAACATTCTATGCCTTACCTCAATAACACACAAACATGCACACAGCCCAAGTGCGTGCACCTTTGCCTCTCTTCATGCACTGGTTTCCAGCAATATAATATACACGTGTAGATAAGTGCCTGTATCTTCTTTTGGCCTCAGAAAATCCTGTGGTGGTCTCATTTCCCCCAGCTAACTGCCAGCCACTGTCATGAATTCTAACTCCTCCTTTCCTTTGGACTTTGATGCTTGTATTGTTTTGAAAGCTAATTTGCATCAAATAGTAAAGATTATCTATTAACTTTCCTAGCAAGTTCCTGGCAGTTTTATAGTCTGCTTTGTAGAAAGTGGCCAGTACTCTATTTCTTTTGAACTTTTGAAAGCATTTGTTTCAACTTCCCTGGCAATAAAAAGAATGGTATTAAGTAGAGACACAGTGGCTTCAGTTCTTATGATCACATGTATTCTCTTGTGTGAAAATCAAGAGTTTAAATATGAAGAGAAAAGACAGAGAGAATGACACTGATAGAGGAAGAGAAGAAGGGAGGGGAGACTGAGACACACATACACACACACAGACCGAGAAGGAAAGAAAGAGAGATTAAAACTTCTCCAAGATGTACAACGAAGTATTCAATTCTGATTGTTAGAACTGAGCTCGTGTGCTGGCTGTGTCACTAACTTTCTTGTAACTGTCACCAAGTGATTTATCATTTATAGTCCTGTTATCTTGTCAGGAAAATGAAGGAATTGGCCTGTAGATCATCATTGCCCACGCTGTGAGTCTGTGACTTGTGCTCATATTAAAGCAAAAATGTGGGGAATGTATCTTAGCTTCAGATCTGCTTGAGTTCGTGACTAAACAACTCAACTACTAATATAAGGCACAGATTTTTGTGTGTCTTATTTTATGTGCCTTCATTTTTATAATGAAGATGTATAGGTTCACTCTTTCTCCTTTCCTTTCCTTTATTTCCTGGACCTGCTGCTATCAAGGCAGTGCTTCGCATTTGGGAGACACTGGTAGATATAACACTTTCATATTCACACTAAAGGAAAACAGGAACCCTGGAGTGCGTATTTCTTTCATTCACATGGACACAGTCATTCTGATTTAGAAGAAATATTGCCTTTGGATAAGAGAGAGTATTCTAAGAGGACACAGCTTGTTTCTGTATTTCTAGAGTTTGTGGTTATAAAACAAAGGACATTCAGAACTTAATCGTATGCTACCTCTAATAATTTGGAGAGGTAAGGTTATCTCCCCAAATAGATTATAAACTACTTGAGGGAAGGGAATCTATCTTAAATATATTTTTTGTTACTCAAAGACCAAATGTAGTGCTATCCATATAGCCTACAAGTTAGCAATGTACTTCCTACCTGATAAAAAGTTACTGGCTTAATGGCATCTTAGCTTAGTACAGCGATTTTGATGTTTCTAATGCAACTTCCAATGCAATGTGATAGCAACCCAGCGCAGAGGAGCAAGCGCGTCACCTAGTGAAGCAAGTCAATGCACTGTTGAACAGCCCAGGCTCTGAGCTGGCTCTTCACTGTGATGAGCTGACATGTGCATCTCCACATTCTCTATTTTCACCCCTAGATCCATTTGGAAAAAAGAAAACAAGTCAGCTTCTTGCCTTTATATTTGCTTGTTTATCTGCAGAGTTCCTCATTTCCTAAGTGTTTGTATAAGGAAGTTGATGGCTTCAGAGTAAATTCACAGCAAAACACTAACAAAAATTTTTGAGTCATTTTAGTCATGGGATGAGGTTTGTCAGATTCCTATTTCCATATTGAACAAGACAAGTCTGATGATTTATTTCAGAAGCACTTTTTAGTGCCAAGCATTGTCCAGAGTGCTTTGTAAATATTAATATTAACACATTTTAATCTGCAAACCAACCCTCTGAGATTGATAGTCATTAGCACCATTTTATGGTTGGGGAACCTGAAGTACAGATGACTTAGATAAGTTGTCCAAGGTCTTTCAACTGGGAGGCAAGAGGTGAGATTGTGAACAAGGACTTCTTGTTTCAAAATTCTATGTCAACCACTATGCTGTAGTATGTTTTATTTTTTAATTTTTTAAGTTGAGTCATTTCATTTTTTTCTCTTTTTTGTTCTCATAAGTAAGTACCTAGTTGTTTAAAGTTTTCCAATTTTTCATGAGACTTTATTCAAGTTTTCTTTATAAGGTCTGAAAAAGGTTCTGCTTAAAGATCTGGAAAAATTCTGCTTCCATTTATTCTGTTTGTTTTTGCCATCTTGAAGCACTATACATTTATTTTGATCATATAAAACTTTTTCCTTTTTAATTAACTGATGTGCTAATATCTAGTTAAGTTCTACTTTAGTCTCTAGGGATACTGTTACATCAGCTCTGTTTTCTGCCCCTAGGGGAGCTCTTTATTTTTTTTTTTTTTTTTTTCCATCTAGGTCCTTTGTTCTCTCCCACACTAAATTTATTTAAATGTTTGCTTTGACTCAAGTCAAACCTAAACATCAAATTAATACCATAATTTGCTCATTTATACATTTTTCACTTTCTTTAAATGCCTAACAACGAGCCTACCATGTCTGAAACAAGTTCTATGTCATCAACCTGGATCTTGGATTTATGGAGTGTCTACCTCACACCAGGGATTTTCACATCTGTCATATGATTGAATTCTACTAGGAAACTGAGATGATGAGGTTAAATATCTTGACCAAGGATCAAATCCAGGTCTTTGCGATTCTAAAGCTCATTCTATATGCTACAGAACTGACCTTTTCATTTTCCTGGGCCTTAGTTTTCTCATCTGTGCAGTGAAAACAAATGGATTGAGAGCCTGTTAAGTTTCAGGTACCAGGCTAGGTCCTGTGCAAAAGTGGTTCACAGAAATAGTTGCACAGCTATCATACAACAGGCTCATGACGAAGAGTTCTGTTTGAGAACTGTCTGATGCCTTCTGTTTGGTGTAGGTGAGAAGCTGCCCCCTGAGAAACAAGTGAGATTTCTCCATTTCTATGGAAGCACATTCTACAATTCTATTCTGCCTTAAAATATATACATTAATAAAATCATGTTGTACCTTTCTTTCTATAAACAGGCTTATTAAGTGTGTGGCATCACAATTGTAGTTTGCTAGAGTATTAAAGTCCATGAGAGGAAGCTCAGCTCCCTCTGTGATAACCTAGATGGGTGGGATTGGGGGGATGGAAGTTTAAGAGGGAGGGGGGTGTTTGTATTCATATAGCCAATTCATTTTGTTGTACAGTAGAAACTAACACAATATTGTGAAGCGATTACACTCCAGTAAAAAATTTAAAATGAAACATAAGAAAAGTCCATAAGAAGAGGAACCCTATCCAGTGCCTTGTAGATAGTACCTAAAAGATATTTCGAGGATAAATGAAGGGAAAAAATAATTTTTGTAAAAATATGCATTCTTGCACACAATGGACAATTCAAAGATTTTTTTTTAAATGAGCACTGTTTTGTATACTGCCACCTTTATTATTTGTATAGTTTTCAACTTAGCATTGGAGAAGGCAATGGCACCCCACTCCAGTACTCGTGCCTGGAAAATCCCATGGATGGAGGAGCCTGGTAGGCTGTAGTCCATGGGGTCGCTAAGAGTCGGACACGACTAAGCGACTTCCCTTTCACTTTTCACTTTTATGCCTTGGAGAAGGAAATGGCACCCCACTCCAGTGTTCTTGCCTGGAGAATCCCAGGGACGGGGGAGCCTGGTGGGCTGCCGTCTATGGGGTCGCACAGAGTCGGACACGACTGAAGCGACTTAGCAGCAGCAGCAGCAGCAGCAACTTAGCATTTATTGAGAATCTAGTTGCTCCAAGTACTGTGCTAGGGGAGGTAACATTAAACATATTTACATTTCTGGCACTGTTAGCATTATTATTTTATTCTTGAGCGCGGTTATAGAATCTAGAATGTTTTAATAGAATGGTGGAAATGGAAGTCATCTTGTAGTGAGTACAAGAATGACTGGGAGTGAGGAAGAGGAAGTATCAGCCTTCTAGCCAATGAAGGCTTAGGAAGTCTTCCTTGAGACAGACACAGAGCTGAACTGTAGAAAAGTCATATGGATATTTGTAGGAAGATGCCTGAGGAACATGGTCACACATGGAATAAGTGAATTCCTAAGGATATTACAGTTTGGCCTGTTAGTAACCTTGTGGGCCTTAATATAAGTCATAAGTTATTTTTAAATGAAAGGTATGTAACATCTGAATTCCTAAAATCATGTCATCTATCCATTAAGATTATCATTTCTAAATTTGTTTAAATTTGAAAATAAAATGCAAACATGAGGAGCTATGACTTACCCATGTTTATAACCCTTGACATCTAGTTATATATAACCAAAGTTAATCCTTAATAAATGTTTGGGATTTCCCTGGTGGCACAATTTCAATCCTTGGTCTGGGAAGATCACACACGCCAAGGAACAACTTAGCCCATGCTCCACAACTACTGAGTCTGTGCTCTCGAGCCCTTGAGCGTCAACTCCAGAAGCCCACATGCCATAACTGCTGAAGCCCGTGTGCCTAGAGCCCGTGCTCTGCAACAAGAGAAATCACCGCAATGAGAAGCCCATAACACCTCACCACAACTAGAGAAAGTCCATGTCCAGCAACGAAGACCCAGCACAGCCAAAAAGAAATACAAATCATACATGTGTGAAGAATGTATTTATGAGAGAGATTATGGTGAACTACGATCAATATGTATTCAGTAATTGGACATGAGCCATCTACCCTCAATGGCTTAGAGTCCTTCATTTACTTGCCTGAAGCTAGACTAGATCTTTCAGGATTTGCAACTCCAGCATTCTTAAAGTCTTTATCCCTTGGTGAAAGAATCTTTTTTGACTTTTGACAAAACTAATCACACAAGTTGTATTGTTTTGGTGATTACTTATTGGAAAATTGTTTTCTTCCTTGAGGCTTGAATGATTTTAGTGGAACAAGTACAAGTGATGAGATCATCCATATTTGGACACTGGGAATTTAAGCTCAGTTTTATGTCAGTGTAAATTGAAGAAGTTTCTATTATGCTGAGAACCTTTATGATCTTTTGTGACCTATGTGTGTTAGTCGCTCAGTCGTGTCTGACTCTTTGCAACCCCCATGGACTGTAGCCTGCCAGGCTCCTCTGTCTGTGGAGTTATTCAGGCAAGAATACTGGAGTGGGTTGCCATTTCCTTCTCCAGGGGGTCTTTCGGACCCAGGGATCGAACCCCAGTCTCCTGCATTGCAGGCAAGTACTGCTATTTAAAATAGAATCGAGGCATTTTGGTTTCCTTCATTGATATATTGAATTATATGGCAGTTCAATTTAGTCATTTTAGTCATTCAGTACTTGGTGATATAGATGATATCATGTTAACCTAGTTTCCTTATCATTCATATAAGATATGCTCCCATGAATTTAAATTGATGAACACAACGTGGTAACTGCAGTATAGAATTTTATTCGCTTTAATGAGATTCCATTCACCTGAGTATAAATGTAAATACTCTCTTTAATTCAATGTTTAAGCCATTACTCCCTGTCTTCCTCCTCCTCCATTTTTGCTTGGCCATTTAAACTGAGTTGATTTTTGAATGATTCTTATCTATAGTTATTAATAGTTTCTTATTTTTCATATATGTTGGTGCTTACCTTAGTGAACAGAGTTCCTTGTTGGTTTGATTTCACCATTTCCTTAAGTTTTATTTTCAAATCCTGCTTTCTTTTCAGGCTCTTACTCAGATCACGTCCTGAAATCTTCATGTAGAAAAATCATTTTTATTTTGCCTTCTCCTTTTGATTTACATACTCCAGGTTTTGATATAGCAAGTTTACAAATTATCACAGAGAGAGGAGATTTAAAAGATGCTGGCTACTTTGCTGTAGTATTATAGCTTCACAGTTTTTTCATAATTTGTCCATCTTGGGTCAGAGTTTTCACTTTGATTCGAACAGCCATTTTTTTAATAGAGAATTTTATTATTGGGGGAGGGATTTAGTATGCCCAAAGGCTTTTATACTTCCCTTCTGCCAGCTGGATGCCAGATTTCTGGACCACATGTTCATTTGAATAGGTGATTGTAAACCCAATGTGTCAAGCATTTTCTAACTTATTTGCTGGACATGCATGAAAAGATATATTCAAAAAATTTTAAGCAATTCAGGATTCCTCTGGTTTCCATGGATATGCAGTAATGAGCTTTCATATTGTAGTTACAGGAATCTGGGAAGAAATTGAGAAACTGGTGATTTTTAGATTAGAATCTATGACTATTACTGTGACATCTGAGAACTTTAAATATTGAAAAACTCAGCACCACTGTTTGGTGACAAGTCTGGAACTGAGATTTGTGACAGATTTTGTTTTGAAATTAGACTTTAACATTGCTCTTTAATATTATCTACTTCCTAGAATATTGGGATGATTGAATGAGATAATAAATATAAAACTCTTAACACAGTGTCTGGCACAAAATAGAGCTCCATAAGTGTTAACATCTGGAAATAACAGTTGTTTAATAACTAAGATACCACTTTAGAATACATCTTAAAGTCTGCTCAGCGAAACACTTATCCTTCTCATTGTGTTTTAGTGGTTATTTTGTGAACCCTAAAAACACTCTTGGAATTTTTTACTCCATAAAATTTCCGGTATCTCAATTGATTTGAAATTGATACAGAGAATATTTTAATGGAATAATTGGTATATTTATTCTGACCACAGAGGACAGAGGAGAAATGGACTCATAGACAGAAGTAGGAAAAGAGAAACCAAAACCAAACATTGGGTTAGCAGGAGGAATATGCCAGATTGTATGTTTTGGCTAGAAATAGGCTGTGGCCAGGAGGGTCAGATGGTTATAAGCATGTGAGCTCAGTCTGATTCTAAAAAGGTTATAAAAATTAAAGAAGACCAGGTAGACCATATTAGAAAAGTAGAGTATAAAGTTTGTCTACAGTAGAGAGGCAGTTTAGACAAAATCATGTGTGCAAAGGTGGTTTTCTCTGAAACTGAAAGAGGGTGTTGAGGCAGTTCCATTGAAATTAATGGAAGACACAGGCCCATTGGGGTCAATAAGTCCTTATAATATTAGTGCCAAGGGACTACCTTTTCCCAGGGGTTCAAAGCTTCAGAGAGCACCCTTCTGTTTTTCAGAGGTGTGAAATTCACCCATAGCCAGGAATTAAGCTCAAACATGGAAACGTGATGTCAGTGAAAGGAACTAAATGAATCAGGACAATTGGGTTAAATGTTTGGAATCTGCCCACCCATCTGACCACAAGATATCAGATATGATGAAATCAGACTATGCACTCTTCATTTGTAAACTAACAATTTCAGGCATTTTAGCCAAGTAGATGAACCTTTCTGGGCCTCTGTTCAAGGCTGAAGTAATCAATAGTTTACTTTGCTCCTTACTGGCTTTGATAATTCTGATGTAATTTACAGTTATTTGGGGTTGTTTTCATATTTTATATGGGCTTGATTTTTCTATGCCTTCCTTTTTAAAATCTGAAATCTGGATTTAAACTATACACCTTACAGAAGTAGAAACGTAAGTTATTTTCTCATTTATTGAGGCAAGCTAGAATTGAAGTTGATTTCAGAATTGTTCTTATAGAAGATGAGTATTATATTTCAGGGTGTAGGTGTTGCTTTCCATTCTCAGGGTACAATTAAAGAGATCTTTTTTTCCAATTCCTTTCAACTTTTTGTAATCTTTCCTTTGAAACTTGTTGACACTGACCTTGAAAGATCTATTCTACCTGGGCCAGGAAAACAACTGTATAATGATAGTATTATAGTTACACATCTTTCTTTAGTGTTAGCAAAGCCATTTATTACTTGTCCAAAATTCGGTTAAAAGATGTTAAAAGAACAACCTATTTTACATTTTCTCTAAATTTTTTTTATAAAGAAACACTCATAGTTTCCAATCTAGTATAAATGACTCTGAAATATCAAGCGAGAAATGGAATTCTGATGGTGCAGAGGTTAAAGCGTCTGCCTGCAATGTGGGAGACCTGAGTTCAATCCCTGGGTCGGGAAGATCCCCTGGAGAAGGAAATGGCAACCCACTCCAGTATTCTTGCCTAGAGAATCCCATGGACGGAGGAGCCTGGTGGGCTACAGTCCACGGGTCGAAAAGAGTCGGACACGACTGAGCAACTTCACTTTCACTTTCACTTTTCAAGGATATTCTCAGGACAGTATAAAGTTTGGGAAATAGAGAACTTAAGATTCTGTCCTGTCTGTTCTCCAAACTCTTCACTCTTAATTCTTTTTAAAAATTTCAATTTATTTAAGCAAACAAATAAAAATATTCATCCATTTCTGCTACCCTCACCCCTGGCAGCCACCAATCTGTTTTCTGTATGAACACTTTGGTTTTATATATGTGTATGTATGTATTTTTTTCCATATGTAAGAGATCATATGGTAAGGAGCCGCGGCTGTGCTTTGCTGAAGCAGCCGTGAAGAGATGCCCCACACCCAAGGTAAGAGAAACCCAAGTAAGATGATAGGTGGTGCAAGAGGGCATCAGAGGGCAGACATACTGAAACCATACTCACAGAAAACTAGTCAATCTAATCACACTAGGACCACAGCCTTGTCTAACTCAATGAAACCAAGCCATGCCTGCAGGGCAACCCAAGGCGGGCGGGTCATGGTGGAGAGGGCTGACAGAACGTGGTCCACTGGAGAAGGGAATGGCAAGCCACTTCAGTATTCTTGCCTTGAGAACCCCATGAACAGTATGAACAGGCAAAATGATAGGATATCAAAAGAGGAACTCCCCAGGTCATTAGGTGCCCAATATGCTACTGGAGATCAGTGGAGCAATAAGTCCAGAAAGAATGAAGGGATGGAG
>SJYT01050939.1:28591-46089 GCA_006410635.1 Cephalophus harveyi | reverse complement strand
CTTGAGAAACCTATATGCAGGTCAGGAAGCAGCAGTTAGAACTGGACATGGAACATCAGACTAGTTCCAAATAGGAAAAGGAGTATGTCAAGGCTGTATATTTTCACCCTGCTTATTTAACTTCTATGCAGTGTACATCATGAGAAATGCTGGGCTGGAAGAAGCACAAGCTGGAATCAAGATTGGCAGGAGAAGTATCAATAACCTCAGATATGCAGATGACACCACCCTTGTGACAGAAAGTGAAGAGGAAGTAAAGTACCTCTTGATGAAAGTGAAAGAGGAGAGTGAAAAAGTTGACGTAAAGCTCAACATTCAGAAAATGAAGATCATGGCATCTGGTCCCATCACTTCATGGGAAATAGATGGGGAAACAGTGGAAACAGTGTCAGACTTTATTTTTGGGGGCTCCAAAATCACTGCAGATGGTGATTTGCAGCCATGAAATTAAAAGACGCTTACTCCTTGGAAGGAAATTTATGACCAACCTAAATAACATATTCAAAAGCAGAGACATTACTTTGCCAATAAAGGTCCGTCTAGTCAAGGCTATTGTTTTTCCAATAGTCATGTAGGGATGTGAGAGTTGGACTGTGAAAAAAGCTGAGCACTGAAGAATTGATGCTTTTGAACTGTGGTGTTGGAGAAGACTCTTGAGAGTCCCTTGGATTGCAAGGAGATCCAACCAGTCCATCCTAAAGGAGATCAGTCCTGGGTGTTCTTTGGAAGCAATGATGCTAAAGCTGAAACTCAAGTACTTCGGGCACCTCATGCGAAGAGTTGCCTCATTGGAAAAGACTGTGGTACTGAGAGGGATTGGTGGCAGGAGGAAAAGGGGATGACCGAGGATGAGATGGCTGGATGGCATCACCAACTAGATGGACGTGAGTTTGAGTGAACTCCAGCAGTTGGTGATGGACAGGGAGGCCTGGCGTTCTGCAGTTCATGGGGTTGCAAAGAGTCGGACAGGACTGAGCAACTGAACTGAACTAAACATGACATGTACTTTTCCCTGGCACNTGGACGTGAGTTTGAGTGAACTCCAGCAGTTGGTGATGGACAGGGAGGCCTGGCGTTCTGCAGTTCATGGGGTTGCAAAGAGTCGGACAGGACTGAGCAACTGAACTGAACTAAACATGACATGTACTTTTCCCTGGCACTCTGTGATCTATTTAATCATCACAATACTGTGAATTGAGTGCTATTATAATCCCCATTTTATAGATGAAGGAATTAAAACTAAGTAATTTGTGTGTGCTCATATTAATAATAATGGCAAAGTTCATAACTGAATCTGGAATCTGGATCCCACAATGTATTGTCTCGGGATAGGCTGTAACATGGCTGTTTTTAAATCCTGTCTCAGCAACACGACTTTCCCTAAGTAGAACAGAATATAAGGAAGATGACAAAATTAGAGTTCCAGCTGAATCCCATACCAGGGTCAAAATTGCTGATTTAATAGTAGAAACTGGAGGGAAAACTGAAGATCCTATTTATGTTCTGAGTGAATATCAACAAGTTTTGTTGTCACATAATTCTCAAAAAATAAATGCTGCCAAGCTATATTATGCTATAAATATCAGATGTGAATTCACTGAACCAGGAAATAAGTTCTCTGGTCTTAGAAAAATGATCTAATTTCTATGAGCCTCAGTCTTCTCATCTGCAAAACAGGAGAAATAACTAACGACTAACCCTTTAGATGTAGTGGTTATCACCATATCATAGCTGTCCACTATTTTAAGGATAATGCTTCAGGAACATTAAGTAAGGAATTGTTTTAAAATAAAATATTTTTTACAGGACCCATAAATTATTTTTGTGAGTGAGGTTTTCAAAGAATAAACTTATAAAAATTAACCCTAGATAGGTGGGAAAATGCATACAGTACAACCTAGCAAAGCCACATTTGCTACAGGAAAACTGTTCAGGTATACAGCAGGTACAAAATTCAAATTCAAATTCAAGCAACAGTCAAATAGGAATACAACATAACTGTGTACCTTACTTAGGAAATGTTATGAAACATTCAGCATCCAATATACCGCCCAAATAAATAAATTAGATGTAAAAGTGTCAAAAGAATAAATCTAAAAAAAAATGTTAAATGAAACAAGTTATCAGCAAATAGACACAGGCATGTGATAATAAT
The DNA here is from genome assembly GCA_006410635.1 of Cephalophus harveyi. NCBI lineage: Eukaryota > Metazoa > Chordata > Mammalia > Artiodactyla > Bovidae > Cephalophus > Cephalophus harveyi. Next base: position 43,934 of record SJYT01050939.1, on the reverse strand, counting down.
CATGTGTGTATAGCCTCTACATATAATATAGCAAAATTATACACAAAAAAGCTAAGGCATAATACATGACTTCTTCAGACACTGGTTCTTTCCAAAGGAGAGGTAATTACTGGGAATACTGGTGAAAATGGAGTCTTACACTCTAGATGAATTTATAACATTTTCTTTTTTGATACAGAAAACACAGCTCAACCAATTTTAATCTAATATGATTGTGTATCTAAACTAATAATGAGAGAATGGGTATCTGTTATTTCCTGTTCTTTCTATATGTTTGAAATATTTTGCAAGTTAAATAACCATTACAAAAATAATGTAAAAGATACTAACAAAGACACCTGCTATAACTGTTGTATTAGTGATTTATTTAACATCTTGAAGTTAACATTTTAACTTATTTAGATGTTATCTAGGTATTTGCAGGTGGGGAAAGCCAACCAGTGTGAGATTGTCCATAGTCACTAAGGTTCCTTCAGCTTCAAAAAATAGATGATTCAATGAAATAAATCTTAGAAAATCCTTTAGGTCAAGTTTAGTTTCCAAAAGAACAAAAATGATCTTTTGAAATCTAATGCATGTGAAGTTCTGACAGTTTTGGGCTTCTTTGGCTGTGTTGGTCCCAGAATTGTCTTGTTCTCATAGTAGGCAACAAAGACAGCATAGTGGACCAGTCAGTATTCTGCTGCCATGATGCCCATGGATATCATTAACCCTGTCTGTCCACACCTGCCTTGAATTTTATGTGCCTTGGGATTTTCTGTTTCTAATGACCAGCATCTATGGCTGCTCTCAAATGGCTGCCCTGGTTGCTGGAGCCACTTTACCTATTCAGGCAGCTAAAAGTGCCGAGGAGTTGACTCTGTCATGCCCGCACTAGGTAGCCTCAGCCAATGACTAATGGGAAGTATGAGAGCCCAGCTCCTCTGAGATGAAATGCTGATGAAACCTAATTTGCATATCAGAGCTCCCCACTGGATCAGACTGGGGCTGAGATTTTACCTAATCACACCTTTGTTTGGCCTTTTTGTGTCTAGGTTCTGCTTCTGCGTTCCCTTATTGCTTTTTCCCATGGACATTTAATTAATTCACTATTTGCTCAGAAATCCTTGTTTCAGGGGTCTGAGGAAAACTGACCCAAAGTAAGCATTAATGAATTTATTCACTTGTTTCTCATTACACTTCATACAACAAATCACCAATGACAGTTATGGTATTCAATCTGAGCATCTCCAAACTCACAAGGACTCTTTTGTAGGACTTAGGCAAAACAGAGCTTTTGAGTAAAAAATGAACACACTTCAGTAAATCTCAGTGAGAAACAGAAGGGTCCTTCAAGGCCCCTTTTTCAGAGTATAATATGAAGAGATTATATTGGGGTCATTGTTTCCCAGTGTTATCACAGACCACTTTATAGGTTTAAATTTTGAGCCTTCTTTTCCAGCAGCTCTTGGAAAGAGATGGCAGAAGCCACAGGGCCAGGTGGTACACTGGTGGGTGAGTAAAAAATGAACACACTTCAGTAAATCTCAGTGAGAAACAGAAGGGTCCTTCAAGGCCCCTTTTTCAGAGTATAATATGAAGAGATTATATTGGGGTCATTGTTTCCCAGTGTTATCACAGACCACTTTATAGGTTTAAATTTTGAGCCTTCTTTTCCAGCAGCTCTTGGAAAGAGATGGCAGAAGCCACAGGGCCAGGTGGTACACTGGTGGGTCTGGCAGGTGATGTCAGCAAGGCTTGGCAGATGTGGTGGTATTGAACAAAAGCAGGAGAAATGAGTGGCAATCATGCTGACACATTGCCAAAGTAACAGTGCATAAGTGGCTATGATACTGGTGCCCAGGAGAGGCAGAGTTGCCTGGTGGGCAGACAGTTCCCAGCATAGGCAACAGAAGCCATGTCTGACAGAAGCCATATGGTCCCTGACAGGGGCAGTCTGAGAGCACATGTGAGTGATTCCTTGGATGAAGATTTGGCATGGGGCTGCAGGATGGCCTGATGAGTGGCAGACAAGAGCAAGTGGAATGGGAAACTGTTACTGAAGTCCATGCTGAGGGCAACATAGAGAAACAGTTTAGGCTTAGAAAGCTGTCACAGGAAAGGAGAGAAAAATGGGGCTTGAAGTCCATAATCATTTTTTTTTTTTTTAAGCATAAGAGATGACATTGCTTCTGAGAAGAACTCACACTTCAAGAATGAATGATAGAGAGGTGACTTTTACTTATGAAACAAGAGGGAAGAGGCAAGTTCTTTTAAACAACTTTCAAAAGAATGGCACGGCTGGAGGCCATGAAAAAAACTAATTAGAACTAACTGGGGCAAGATGGTGGAAGATTTGACTTCCACTAGACCTTGAGCCTTATCATATGCTCATTGTAATACATAGTTGTTGTAGTTCAGTTGCTCAGTCACGTCCAACTCTTTGTGCCACTAGGAACTACAGCACACCAGGCTTCCCTGTTCTTCATTACTCCCTGAGTTTACTCAAACTCATGTCCATTGAATCAATGATGCCATTCAACCATCTCATCCTCTGTCATCCCCTTCCCCTCCTGCCCTCAATCTTTCCCAGCATCAGGGTCTTTTCCAATGAGTTGACTCTTTCCATCAGGTGGAAAAGTATTGGAGCTTCAGCTTCAGCATTAGTCCTTCCAGTGAATACTCAGGGTTGATTTTGTTTCATGATGTTTGGTGTTGGCTACGGATTCGTGATCTCCATAGGAAAGAATTCACTCTGGGACCAAAGGAATGTAACTGCTCAGGTATTTACAGCAGTGTAACAGCTTTATTCGGAGAAGGCAATGGCAATCCACTCCAGTACTCTTGTCTGGAAAATCCCATGGATGGAGGATCCTGGTAGGTTGCAGTCCATGGGGTTGCAAAGAGTCTGACATGACTGAGCGACTTCACTTTCGCTTTTCACTTTTGTGCATTGGAGAAGGAAATGGCAACCCACTCCAGTGTTCTTGCCTGGAGAGTATCAGGGACAGAGGAGCCTGGTGGGCTGCCGTCTATGGGGTCGCACAGAGTCGGACATGACTGAAGCGACTTAGCAGCAGCAGCAACAGCTTTATTTAGTCAGAAAGTAACAGAGACAGCTTCTGGCACAGACACCAAAAGAGAGTGCGCAGAGACCCACCTGCCAGTATTCAAGACATCATATTATATAACTTTTGACCCATTACTAAAAATAGCTTTTGTATTGGACTGGGCAGTTAACATTAGGTCAGTTTGTTTCCTTTAGATCTTGTAATGAAGGTTGGTCTCCCAACATCAAGGAGCCTGTTCCTATGGCTCCTTTATTATAAACTAACCAGTTTCCCAGCTCTCACTTCTGTTGTGGATAACGAGCCATAGATTCCAAATGGCCATAAATTCCAAGACATAGGTGACTCTGACTCGGCCCAATGGATTCCCTATCAGTTTCCTTTAGGATAGACTGGTTTAATCTCCTTGCTGTCCAAAGGATTCTCAAGAGTCTTCTTCAGGCCACAGTTTGAAAGCATCAGTTCTTTGGCATAATGCATTAACATATGCTAAATGACACACTGACCAATGCCATGAGCGTTCTGAGGCCAATCATAAATGCCAAAGAGTAGGTGGTGGCCTAATTTGTGGAAATCACAGCTCCTTCCCCCAAATATCTGGAATAACCCTCCCACTCATTATTGTGTATTTAGTTGCTCAGTTGTCCAACTCTTTGCAACCCCATGGACTGTAACCCACTAGCCTCCTCTGTTCGTGTAATTCTCCAGGCAAGAATACTGGACTGAGTAGCCGTTTTCTTCTCCAGGGGATCTTCCTGACCCAAGGGTCAAACCTGGGTCTCCTGCATTGCAGGCAGATGCTTTACCACCTGAGCTACAAGGGAAGGCTATGAAATTACCCAACCCATAAAGACTAACCATGCCATACTTCAGGACTTTCTCTCTCATTTTCTGAGATGGTCCACACTCTGTCTGTGAAATGTGTTTCTCTATAAATACATTCACTTCTTACCTATCATTTCAACTTTGAATTTGGGGGGCATAAAGAAAGAACCTTAAATTCACTTGCAACAGTTAATTATCAAACAATAGAAAAGAAGATGGAAAAAGGGATTTGGGTGATGAAAGGATAGTTATAGAGATTGCACACATTGAAGGCCAGTTTGGGATCAAAAGTCATAAATGTGAGGAAAATAATATGATTTTCTTTGTTAATGTTAAATGTTATGTAAAACATGAGTTTGAATTTCTTGAAGCCTAGGAATGCTTTTGAACTGTGGTGTTGGAGAAGACTCTTGAGAGTCACTTGGACTGCAAGGAGATCCAACCAGTCCATTCTGAAGGAGATCAACCCTGGGATTTCTTTGCAAGGAATGATGCTAAAGCTGAAACTCCAGTACTTTGGACACCTCTCATGCAAAGAGTTGACTCATTGGAAAAGACTCTGATGCTGGGAGGGATTGGGGGCAGGAGGAGAAGGGGACGACTGAGGATGAGATGGCTGGATGGCATCACTGACTCGATGGACGTGAGTCTGAGTGAACTCCGAGAGATGGTAATGAACAGGGAGGCCTGGCGTGCTGCGATTCATGGGGTCATGAAGAGTCGGACACGACTGAGCGACTGAACTGAACTGAACTGAGGAATGAATAGGTGAGTGATTCACAAGGATTCTAGATGGTACAAAGCTTCTTTGGGGCAAAAGAAGACACAGCTGTAACTCAACACACTCTTCTACCTCCTCTTCTAGCATAAATGGCATTTTTGGATCATTTCAAATAACAGAACAAAGTACATTAGACATACTGCAGCTGAACAGATGAACACAACTTTCTATTGCCATAGTGTAACATTACCTCACTCTTTTGAACTAATGGCTATATTATATATAAAAAAAACATGCTTTGGAAAACACTGGTTGTTGCTTTGTTAGCATCAAATTTCATTCAGCTTCTGATACTTCTATACAGAAAATGTAATTCACAAAAGCACCTGTCACTCCTAATATAAATTTCACTGAAATGAGTATATAAATAGATGATGAGTAAAGCCACAACTGGTCTAATTTTCATCCTATATCCTTCTTTTATTAATAATTACTAAAGACCCTCTATGTTTTAACATATATCTCCCTTATTCTCATTTTGGAATTATTTCTATAACATCAGCAATTTCAGAAGTTGCATGTGGTCTTATGCAAAATCATTTAAAATATAGTGCTTCCTTATGGTCTCTCTTAACAAGGAACTTTTGCTACCCAATTGGAATATGCCTTCTGGAGATGTATTCTGTTGGGAAATTATGAAAATAGAAAATTTTCAGTCATCAACTAAAATTCTTATACCTAGGCTCTAAGTGTCCATATATTCTGAGAAAAAAATTCACTAGATTTTCAATAGTACCCTGACAACAAACTTTAATAATACTGTTTTATACTGGATATTAAATACTGTCCTTTCAGACATCAAAACAGAGTGAAAATTCCATTGTAAAATGTGTATTTTATCATAATTATGATCAGATCTTCACAATGACAAATAAGAGTAAATACCTTTCAGAATTCTGAATATTTATTCTAATATTAGTACATTAAGCAAAGATTTCTTTGTGAGTTTTTGGCTTTAAAAATGAAAGCATGACTATGTTGACTATATAGCATGGGCCCATTAAAAAGTATATTAACATGCATATTAAATATATGTACCTTTTCATGTACCTAAAAGGTAATCTTAGAAATCCTACAAACCAATGAAATACCAAAACCCATCATCATTTTAAACAATAAAATGATGGCAATTTTTCCCTTATCAGCTTGCTCTCTCTTAACATTTTCCATGATTCCATATGCCTTAAAAATGATACATCTTCCCCACTTGTCATGGATGCGAGGGTTCCTTCCTAGTCATTATTTCAGGAACTTTTGCACATTTCCAGTGCACCCAGTTTAGTTTCAGGCTCTCAGGATCTCCCAACATAAGTCAAAACCTTTTTTAGTAGGGAGAGAAGGAGAGATTCTAGAAAAACTTAAAATATTAGATGTCTGTGACCCTTGGGAGACACAGCAGTATGTATTTTTATATTAGACTGCCGGGAGCCAGCATGGGAGATCCCACCCGTGACAAGGTCATGTGGAGGAGACCTGACAGGCAAGGCGGATCAGAACTCGAGGGACTCCCTGGACCTGCTCAAGCATCTACCCCAAACCAAAATCTGTCTGTCTACTGTATACTATATTATGCCTTTCACCAACTCTTCTGACATTAACAGGGGGCTATCCCTGACCACCTCTCTCTGGAGAAAATCAACTTAGGGGTCTAGTTGATAAGTCTCCTGGGCATTAAAGGAGCATTTCAATTCAACCCCCCCCGCTCCCCGTTAGCATTCTAGCTTGCTTGGCAGGTGTATCCAGACTCTTGCAACTATGCATATGATTGTTCACAAACCATGACACTGGAAGCCTAAGCATTCTAAATATATAGAGCCCTTCGAGGGGTGAAAAAGTTTTATTAAAATAATACTGGTGAAGGGTTTCATTGTTGAGCCAATGCTTGCTGCCAAGTTCCCATATCCCCTATCCATTGTGTGCCTGGGAGTGCATTAGTTAATATAGTCGGAATGTAAGAAAAACAAGTAGTAGCCTTGGTATTAACCACATCAGACCTTTGAGCTAATAAGTTCTTTTTTGTTGTTGTTGTAACCCACTGCACTTTTGCTTCATGAGAATGTAACTCTGTTTAGTACTTTCTGAGGCTGACACAGATTACAGGTATAAAGAAAAAACACTTCAAGGGAAAACAAGCTTTCTGATTGATCAACTTTTATCAAAAAAAGGGTCATAAAATGTCAGCAGGCCTCAAAGGCCAGAAGATAATGTACACAACATAAGACCCTTGTTTATGGGAAAGGTACGGACCTTAGTCAGCAAAGTAATGTCTCTGCTTTTGAATATGCTATCCAGGTTGATCATGGCTTTCCTTCCAAGAAGTAAGTGTCTTTTAATTTCATGGCTGCAGTCACCATCTGCAGTGATTTTGGAGCCCCCAAAAATAAAGTCTGACACTGTTTCCATTGTTTCCCCATCTATTTCGCATGAAGTGGTGGGACCGGATGCCATGATCTTCATTTTCTGGATGTTGAGCTTTAAGCCAACTTTTTCACTCTCTTCTTTTACTTTCATCAAGAGGCTGTTTAGTTCCTCTTCACTTCTGAAGGAGATCAGCCCTGGGATTTCTTTGGAAGGAATAATGCTAAAGCTAAAACTCCAGTACTTTGGCCACCTCATGCGAAGAGTTGACTCATTGGAAAAGACTTTGATGCTGGGAGGAATTGGGGGTAGGAGGAGAAGTGGGACGACAGAGGATGAAATGGCTGAATGGCATCACTGACTTGATGGACATGAATCTGAGTGAACTCTGGGAGCTGGTGATGGACAGGGAGGCCTGGCGTGCTGCGATTCATGGGGTCACAAACAGTCAGACACGACTGAGCAACTGAACTGAACAGAACTGATGCAGAAAAAATCCTGATTTTGATAAGGGTAAAACTGCTGGAATGTTTGAGCTGACTCTGCATGACTTTGCATCTTTCATTTTCTTCTATGTACAAGTCAAGGTATAAAAGCTCTTTTTGAAAATAAAGTTATGGGCCTCGCTCACCAAAGCTTGGTCTCCCCATGTCATTCTTTTGTTCGCCGACGCCGTTCATCCTAAGGGTATCCCTGGACTCTGCTGAGGCTGGACCCCAGCATTAGACATTTTCCATGTGACAGGCACCCTGCTAACTCTGGACCCAGGCTTGATCAGAGAAGCCTCACCAAGCTTTGCAAGTTTTCTACTGGCTCTACTTCTCTCTCCATTTGTCCCTGGAATTCTGTCTCACTGAAACTGAAGGGTCAGAAGAGATACTGTGCAGCCTAGTAGTCTGTATCTTCCTTTGATATTTATAAAGGTGGGCAAGTTTAACTTTATTAAGTGCAATAGTGAATTGCTTGAAGTGATGTGAGAGACAAGTCATCTTGTGGTTACAGAATGAGTGTGGCTGTCACATGGATAAGGTATGAATTCTTATTCTTCTACATGGTAACTTTAAATTTGAAAATCACACAAATCAATGGCTCCCTCACCAGATATGCCAACCTACAGCAATCGTTTCATTTTGCAGTTCCCCATATCACCAATGACCATATTACATAATCACATACAATCTGAAGAGTCAGTTGTGATAGATAATAGGAAGCAAACTAATTTTGATCGCTAGTTTTATGTGTCAGCTAGCTGGGACCCAGCACCCAGATATGTGGTTAAATGTTCTGGATGTTTCAGTCTATTGCAGAAGTGTGAAATAAACTTATGCTGAATTATATTAAGCAATACTGCAATAATTAAATTTTTAAAGTTCTATGAATTCAAGTGATTATGTTATATTACAAAATGTCAGGATTGCCGAATCTATTACAGTATGTTAATGTGCTTATCATTTTTAAATTACTTATACTTAAAATGATTAAGTATTTGATGCATAAGATTCTGTTTAAGTGAGAACAGCAACAAAGTACAGAAATAATAATGAGAGCAGTATTAAGACACCACAAATTGAAAAATTTTAGATAAATGTTTGTGCCTTCAAATTAAAATTTTCATTTGAGTGGGGGTATTAGCAAGTAGGTTAATTTCAGATTCTAGCATAAAATAGATATTTTTCAATTAGTGAGTAAACTTGAAAATGGGGCTTTTCAGGTGGAGCACTGGTAAATAACCTGCCTGCCAATGCAGGAGACTCAAGAGATGAGGGTTCGATCCTTTAGTCAGAAAGATCCCCTGAAAGCCACTCCAGGATTCCTACCAGGAAAATTTCATGGACAGAGGAGACTGACCAGCAACAGTCCATGGGGTTACAGAGTAGGACATAAATGAGCATGTATATCATACTTGGCATGATCAAAATATTTTTTGCAATGAGCATTTGTTTAATACTAAAATAAGATTTAGAAGAAAAATTTCATCTACTTAAAAGATCATATGAAGTGTGACTTATGAGAAAGTGAATGCAAAACACATAAGACAATCAAAAGTTCCACTGTCTTAGGTATGGACTTTTATGAGACTTCTGTGATGGCTCAGTGGTAGAGAACCTGCCTGTAATGCAGGGGAAGCAGGGTATGTGAATTCGATTCCTTTGTGGGGAAGATCTCCTGGAGAAGGAAATGACAACCCACTCCAGTATTATTGCCTGGAAAATTGCATGGACAGAGGACCCTGGTAGGCTACAGTCCAAATGGTCACAAAGAGTTGGACATGACTGAGCATAAGTATGCATTTAATGGCAAAGTATATTTAATAAGGATATCAATATATCATATTTAAAATTTATTAAAGGTAAAATGTGTCAATGTATCTATGCATTTAAATGCTTTACTAAGAACTAGAATTTGAAAATTATGTAAAACTACATAACCTGTGAAGGTATTGGGCACTGGAGTGTCTGTGTGGATTATGGCAATTATGGCAATTACCATGGATGGCTTAAGCAACAGAAACTTACTTTCTCACAGCTCAGAAGACTGAAGTCTGACTTCAGGGTGCCAGCATGATCAGGTTCTAGTGAAGATCCACTTCCTGACTTATGGATGCCTCTTTCTCACAGTGTTCACATAACCTTTCCACAATTCAGTCCACAGCATGTGTTTTCTCATAATAAGGTTCAGTTCAGTCACTCACTTCTGTCCAGCTCTTTGCAACTACATGGACTGCATCATGCCAGGCTTCCCTGTCCATCACCAACTCCCAGTGCTTGCTCAAACTCGTGTCTAAGTCGGTAATGCCATCCAACCATCTCATCCTCTGTCATCCCCTTCTCCTCCTGCCTTCAATCTTTCCCAGCATCAGGGCCTTTTTCAATGAGTCAGTTCTCACCAGATGGGCAAAGTATTGGAGTTTCAGCTTCAGCATCAATCCTTCCAATGAATAATCTGGACAGATTTCCTTTAAGATTGACTGGTTGGATCTCCTTGCAGTCCAAGGGACTCTCAAGAGTCTTCTGCAACACCACAGTTCAAAAGCATTAATTCTTTGGCAGTCAGATTTCTTTACAGTCCAACTCTCACATCCATACATGACTACCGGAAAAAACATAGCTTTAACTAGATGGACCTTCGTCAACAAGGTAATGTCTTTGCTTTTTATTATGCTGTCTAAGTTGGCCATAGATTTTCTTCGAAGGAGCAAGCATCTTTTAATTTCATGATGCAGTCAACATCTGCAGTGATTTTGGAGCCCCAAAAAATAAAGTCTGACACTGTTTCCATGGTTTCCCCATCTATTTGCCATGAAGTGATGGGACCAGATGCCATGATCTTGGTTTTTTGAATATTGAGTTTTAAACCAGATTTTTCACTCTCCTCTTTCACTTTCATCAAGAGGTCTTTAGTTCTTCTTTGCTTTCTGCCATAAGGGTGGTGTATTCCATGTATCTGAGGTTATTGATGTTTCTCCCAGCAATCTTGATTCCAGCTTGAACTTCATCCATCCCAGAATTTCACATAATGTACTCTGCCTATAAGTTAAATAAGCAGGCTGACAATATAACAGCCTTGATGTACTCCTATCCCAATTTGGTACCAGTCTCTTGTTCCATGTCTGGTTCTAACTGTTGCTTTTGACCTGTATACAGATTTCTCAGGAGGTAGGTAAGGTGGTCTGGTATTCCCATCTCTTAAAGAATTTTCCACATTTTGTTGTGATTCACACGGTCAAAGGCTTTGTCATAGTCAATAAGGCAGAAGTAGATGTTCTTCTGGAACTCTCTTGCTTTTTCGATGATCCAGTGGATGTTGGCAATTTGATCTCTGGTTCCTTTTTCTAAATCCAGCTTGAATATCTGGAAGTTCACAGTTCATGTACTGTTGAAGCCTGGCTTGGAGCATTTTGAGAATTACTTTGGTAGCTTGTGAGACGAGTGCAATTGTGCAGTAGTTTGAACATTCTTTGGTAGTTTGAACATTCTCATAATTAAGGTCAGGGTAAAAAAACACAGGCATGGGCCCCATGGATAGAGGGAATATTGGACCATGCTTTTTGTAATGATTCCAATAGGATATATAGTTTTCCTAAATGTAATGGAATTCCAGACTGAGAGAAGGAAATGGCAACCCACTCCAGTACTCTTGCCTGGAGAATCCCATGGAGGGAGGAGCCTGGTGGGCTACAGTCCATGGGGTCGCAAACAGTCGGACATGACTGAGCAACTTCACTCACTTCAAGGAATATGTAGTTTCTCCCCATACCAAGGAGGATATAGAAAAGAATGAGAGGATTAACTGGAGGAGAAGAGCTAGCAGACAAATTCTGGAACTAAGAAGGTTAATTGTTGAGGGACTAAAGAGGTAGAACTAAAGAGCCTCTTGATAAAAGTGAAAGAAGAGAGTGAAAAAGCTCGCTTAAAACTCAACATTCCAAAAACCAAGATCAGGGCATTTGTTAAATAGATGGGGAAACAATGGAAACAGTGGGAGACTATTTTGTGAGGCTCCAAAATCACTGAAGATGATGACTGCAGCCATGAAATTAAAAGATGCTTGCTCCTTCAAAGAAAATTTATGACCAACCTAGATAGCATAATAAAAAGCAGATACATTACCTTGCAGACAAAGGTCCATCTAGTCAAAGCTATCGTTTTGCCAGTAGTCATGTATAGATATGAGAGTTGGAGTATAAAGAAAGCTGACTGTCAAAGAATTGATGCTTTTGAACTGTGGTGTTGGAGAAGACTCTTGAGAGTCCCTTAGACTGTAAGGTGATCAAATGAGTTAACCCTAAAGGAAATCAGTCCTGAATATTCATTGGAAGGATTGATGCTGAAGCTGAAGCTCTAAACTTTGTCCACCTGATGAGAAGAACTGACTCACTGGAAAAGACCCTGATGCTGGGAAAGACTGAAGACAGGAGGAGAAGGGGAAAATAGAGGATGAGATGCTCAGATGGCATCACTGACTGATGGACATGAGTTTGAGCAAGCGCCAGGAGGTGGTGATGGACAGGAAGGCCTGGTGTGCTGCAGTCCATAGGGTTGCAAAGAGTTGGACATGACTGAGTGACTGAACTGAACTGAACTGAAAAAGGTAAATCACCAATTCATTTTTTTTCAAAATAGAAAAGATAGAAGAGAATATTCTTGTGAGAAACATAAACGAGGCATTATTTCTGAGAGCAGTGCACAGTGCCCATATATCAATCTCTTCACTGCACCATTTACAGAGGGAAAGTGTGGCAACATATGGATAAGATTTTCTCCTTTTCCCTTCTACATATTTCCAAGTAGTAAACAGATTTGCTTGAGTGTGATGTTGTAATGTTTTGGGCTGGAGAAGGGATGGTAGGTATGGGATTATCACAGAATGAATGCAAAAGGAAAAGGAATTAACATGAAACTTCAAAACTTCATGATTTATTTATATTTTTTGACCACCCCATGTGGTATGCAGGATCTTAGTTCCCTGATCAGGGGTGGAAACCATGCCCCTTCAGTAGAAGCACATAGTCTTAATCATTGCACCACCAGGGAAGTCCCTAACATTTGTGATTTTGCAAAAAGCCTACAGACTTGAATCCCTAGGCTGAGTGGCAGGACCCTGTGGGGCTCCTGGACATAGAAGCCTGTCTGCATCCATTTCTTCTTTGTTGGAAACAGACTCCAGCCTCACTCTAGTATTCTTGTCTGGAGAATTCCATGGATGAAGGAGCCTGGTGGGCTATAGTCTGTGTGGTAGCAAATTAAACAACAGTGGACAAAACATGCAAATATATCTAACAGTGAATTTGTAGGTGTGGCTATGGGTTTAAATTTAGTTGTGTAGTAACAGTATTTATGTTGGCTTATTGTCAAAGGTCCTTCTAGTCAAAGCTATGGTTTTTCCAGTAGTCATGTATGGATATGAGAGTTGGAGTATAAGGAAGGCTGAGAGCCAAAGAATTGATGCTTTTGAACTGTGGTGTTGAAGAAGACCCTTAAGAGTCCTTGGACTGCAAGGAGATCCAACCAGTCCATTCTGAAGGAGATCGACCCTGGGATTTCTTTGGAAGGAATAATGCTAAAGCTGAAACTCCAGCACTTTGGCCACCTCATGCGAAGAGTTGACTCATTGGAAAGACTCTGATGCTGGGAGGGATTGGGGGCAGGAGGAGAAGCAGACGACAGAATTTGAGATGGCTGGATGGCATCACGGACTCGATGGACGTGAGTGTGAGTGAACTCCGGGAGTTGCTGATGGACAGGGAGGCCTGGCGTTCTGCAATTTATGGGGTCACAAAGGGTCGGACAAGACTGAGTGACTGAACTGAACTGAACTGAATGCTGTCTTGTTATTGGGCTTGTCTTGTGAAGATTTACAGATTGTCTATAGGTGCTGCTGCTGCTGCTAAGTCACTTCAATCGTGTCCAACTCTGTGTGACCCCATAGAAGGCAGCCCAGCAGGCTCCCCCGTCCCTGGGATTCTCCAGGCAAGAACAGTGGAGTGGGTTGCCATTTCCTTCTCCAATGCATGAAAATGAAAAGTAAAAGTGAAGTCGGTCAGTCGTGTCTGACTCTTCACGACCCCATGGACTGCAGCCTACCAGGCTCCTCTGTCCATGGGATTTGCCAGGCAAGAGTACTGGAGTGGGGTGCCATTGCCTTCTCTGGTCTATAGGTGATTCACTCCAAATACTTTTATATTGAAGGAATTAATAACCTAGAATGAATGAACAATTCTCTCTGCATTTAAAAGAGTATCTGCTTCCTCAGATACTCAATACTGATAAGAACTGTATAGGCAACATTGTTTTTTAAAAGCAGATTCACATATAATGTCTTTTTTATTTTATTTTATTTTTACTTTCTTTTACTTTACAATACCATATTGGTTTTGCCATACATTGACATGAATCCACCATGGGTGTATACGAGCTCCCAATCCTGAATCCCCCTCCCTATAATGTCTTGAAGAATAAGTCATGACATCCCCTTTCTCTCTTTCCCATCTCACTCACAATATTACATATATACAAACAGAAACACATATTACAGTTGATCCCCATATATATAAATATGAGAAATTATAGCTAAATATGTGTGTATGTACTAATATATTTACCTCCAAAATCAATTTATAAACAGAACACAAAAAAAGACACTGCATAGTCCTATGAATAAAGATGATGTACAATGGTTGTTTGGCTCCCCTGAGACAGAGTAAGAACTTCAAAGTCAACAAGTGTTTGTTTAGTTCCCAGAGTTCTCTGACAAATGTAAGAAACAGACAAAATCAATAATGCCATTTACCCAATCCTATTACAGTAGCAAAAAAAAAAAAAATTAAAAATGCATACTTCTGCTACATGGATATTTTTCCTAGTAAGTCATTCCTGTTTTCCCCCAATGATGAGTTTCATCTGAACACTCTCCAAATTGAGCTCATGTATATTCATAGCAACAGTGAAATCTGTTAAATAATCTCAATTGTATGAATATTTTGTTTCAAGTAAAATGAGAAAAGATGGAATTAAAGACAATTATTAGAAAAGATTCTGGAAAACATGAATGAACTCTCTGTTAGTAGAAGTGGAAATGAAGGTGAGGCAGAGAAATGAACTGCCTGCCAGAGTATTATAGGTTTTTCCCAAGATACTCACATAGACCCTTAGCAAGGGTGAGTGGCCAACAGAAACAAGGCATTTAATGAAATCTCTGTCCTATCATTAGTTGATTACTAACCTAACCAAGTGGGGATTTCATTGGCCACACATACCAAGAATAGAGACTTAATGGAATTGGTTCAGGAAAGTCAATAAAGAAGCAGCATTATTAATAACAACAACAAACGTCAACTACACAAAAATCTGAGGCTTGGAGAGTCTGATTTACAGGGTAGCCACATTATGTATGCATCCAATATTCAACAACAACAACAAAATCATGAGAAACTTAAAAATCCCAGGCAAGTGCATGAATGCTTCTTTCAAGAAAAACTAGGCTATCCGCCAATGGAAAGGTGAATGACAGAAACTTTAAGCAGAATGGAGAGACTCCTTTTATGTTAGGCAAGATTTGAACATGCTTTAGATTCTTCATTTTTATAGAAAACTGATGCAGGGCCTGTTGAGGCAAGGACAAAATGCAAGCCCTCAGCAACTGTTGACTTTAAATTATCATGCTATTTACTAGTCTGGAAATACTCATTAAAAAGGGACACCTTGGAAATAAAGATCACGGAAAGAGAAAAATTAACCTGCTGTCAGAATGCAGTGTACAACATTGTATATAACTTATTGTTGAAGGTTATTTTGGTACTTCTGTATATTTATTTTACCTGCTGTTATCTCTT